>CAUYPO010004943.1:0-44174 GCA_963574435.1 Cheirogaleus major
TTAATTTCTTTCTATTTTTTTAGTAGAGATGGGGTCTCGCTTTTGCTCAGGCTGGTTTCGAACTCCTGAGTTCAAAGGATCCGCCCACCTCGGCCTCCCAGAGAGCTAGGATTACAGGCGTGAGCCACCGCGCCCGGCCCAAGCTCCTGCTTTTGTTGGAAGGAGTTTTCAAACTCAAAAGATAGGGAGGAAGAGAGGATTAAATTCCCTTTCCCTCCATCATGGAAAAAACTGAGAGTTAAATATGTCAGGAATGTCCTAAGGGGTAAAGGGAAGAAGGGTTCAGGCGGGACAGATGACGGTGGGAGGTGAGGGAATCGCAAAGACACACCTGTCCCCAAACTTGCCCCTATTGATCCTGGTTCCAATATTTCCCTTAATCCATTACTGACACCCGTGGCAAGGACAGCTTAATGACATTTGTGAAACTTAGCAAAAATCAAGTTTATATGGTGCACACACAAGAAATGACAAAGAAAATTTTCCCAGACTTGCATTTTGTCGAGGCCCTGGTGGCAGATTGAGAGTGGGATTGGGTGTGTGGAGGAGACAGAGTAGGAGTTGGTGAAGGGGTTCTAGAGAATCGTGACTCATTCCCTGATGTTGAGAAAGGAGAAGACAAAGAATGACAGGAGAAGAGGTCCTCAAAGAACCTTAAAAAAATCTATCGGTATTTGCACAGATATGCCATGTTCTTTCAGAGTAGTTTAATTTCTGCTGTCTCACTGAATCTTCACCCTGTGAGGCTCCCCTAAGGTGTGCTAACCTGCAGCCCCCCTTGGGAACTGTGCAGGGGCAGCTGAGAACGCAGGAGGCCACGGGGTCTCTTCATTTTAGAGGCTGCGTCTCCCCAGAAAGCACAATTGTATGTATCTACCTGCCACGGTAAGTGTAATTCGTACAGAAAGAGGTAAGTGCTGAGTTGAGCTGCAATTGACTACCTGCCTGGTGTCACATTTCATAGACATTTAAGTGTGCATTCCTATTGATTTTTGAATTGCCTTTTTACATTTTAGAGCCCATACATTCTTCCTGGCTTCTAACATTTCTAACATTCCCTTGATTTAAAAGCTTTATTTAGTCACTTCAACCACAGAGCACTGTGGATATGAGGCCCTGGAGCCCTAACAGGCCAGTGCGGGCTTCTGA
Source organism: Cheirogaleus major (assembly GCA_963574435.1). Lineage (NCBI taxonomy): Eukaryota > Metazoa > Chordata > Mammalia > Primates > Cheirogaleidae > Cheirogaleus > Cheirogaleus major. Next base: position 1,150 of record CAUYPO010004943.1, read on the forward strand.
AGTCCCAGAGAATGTCCTTGCAGAATGTGACAAAGTACTAGGACAATTCCCAGGGCTGCTGCAGAAAAAAAAAAAAAAAAGAAAAAAAAAAAAAAACCCAGAATGTGACAAAGAACATGGGGCCAAGGGTTGGAACAGCGAACTCGGAAGACTTACACGAGACAGACAAACAGAAGGGGGCTGTGGGCAGAATGAGGGGAGGACAAGAGGCGAGACGCCAGGGCTTTGGGTCAGAGAGTGGGCGATGGTGCTCAGAGAACTCCCAACAAACCCCAGGGGGAACGTCTTCCAAATTCCTCGAAAGACGTGTAATATTCTCCTCCTGCTGCTGAGAAAAGATCTTCCCCTTTTGCCTAATGAAGTTGTGCAGCAGAGTCCATCACGACCAGGACTAAGTGGAAGGAAAGAAGAGCCCAAGTCCCTCATGCTGTGCCTCTCTGGCCCCACCACTGAGGGTGGGAAGTTTCTTAACTCCTCTGTAAGTTTCCAGTCTCGATGTACAATTCGAATGTCAAATCCCACTCCCGAAACTCGTTGGGCTTTTCCATGAGGCCTTCAGATGGAGCTTAGTGGAATTATTTCTATTTCTACTAATTATTTTTCTTCCAATCTACACAACAGGTCTGTCCTTTTCAATCTCACCTTTCAGGGAGAGACACTAGTTTATTTAGACGGATTTGGACTTGGAGGGAAATTTATAGCACAGATGGGCTCCAGAGCCCATTGGCCATTGCTCTCTGCAATGTCAGTATCTTTGTTTGTTTTTGCTTTTAAATAATCAGCCTCAAGCTACTCATTGTATATCCATGGGCTCTAGAGTCTGGAAATGTTTAATTTCAACAAATCAAACATTTACAACAGCATTAATGCTTTTTGATGCTGTTGTAAATGGCATTTAATTTAAAATTTCATTTTCTATTAGTTTGTTGCTGCTATATAAAAATGCAACTGATTTTTGGATTTTTGGACCCGCTTTTATCTCCGGGGTCCCTGACAAATGATTGATTAATTCTAATAGTAATCTATAGGTACTTTCAAATTTTCTAAGTATACAGGTTCATATTTTCTGTGAATTGTAATAGTTTTATTTCTTCCTTTCTAATCCTCATGCCTGCTCTTACCTTTTTGCATTGCCTCTGATCTCTGGCGCATTTTTTTTTTTTTGAGACAGGGTCTTGCTCTGTCACCCTGGGTAGAGTGCAGTGGTGTCATGATAGCTCACTGCAACCTCAAACACCTGGGCTCAAGCCACCTTCCTGCCTCAGCCTCCAGTAGCTGGGACTATGGGCATATTCCACCACACCCAGCTAATTTTTCCATTTTTTATAGAGATGGGATCTTGCTCCTACTCAGGCTGGTCTCCACCTCTCTGGCCTCAAGCCATCCTCCTACTTTGGCCTCCCAGAGTGCTAGAATTACAGGTGTGAGCCACCACACCCAGCCCAACATTGTCAATAAAAATGTTGCGCATAGGCAACCTTGTCTTGTTCATGACTTCAGGGGGAAGACATTTAATACTTCACATTGAAGTGCACCGTTGGGCACGGGTTTGTAGGGTCTCTGTATCAGACCCCTCCCATGCACCTTTCTGGATTCTCCACCTCACACCTTATTCTATCTGTTGCTACCAGAAGCATCTTTTCATGGGCTCTGATTACCATCTCAGACATAGTTCGATGGCACCTGTCTTCATGCACATGCTGTGTGATTCTTCCCTCACGCCCAGAGGGCTTCCCTGCCCATGCCTAGGTGGGAGACACTGCAGGTTCCCAGGGCATGTCCCCATAAGTTGCAACCCTGTGGCCAAGATTTGACCAGTGCAGATGGGAACCAGTTGATCAATTCTTCTCCTTTTCTCCCCTCCTAGACAGACTGTGCTGAGACACAGATGGTCCCACCTGTCCGTGCACTAACAGGTGGAGGCCAACTGGCAATGTCTCTTCCACTGGCTCTCCCTCCTGCCCCCCCCCCAACTCCAGCTCCTTAGGATTGTCTCAGGCTCAGCTATCTGCGCAGCTCAGACCAAGACCCTAAAAAGCAGACCCTTAGGAAAGAATTTTGGGGCTGGATTATTCACCTTAAGGTCACCTTAAGGACCTCATCATTAGTGATGGGAGGCAGGCGTGATAATACCTGGCATGCAGTGGCATCCAAATTAATACGCTTTTTACCTGTGGTTAGTTTGGACTCGGCACAGGTGGAAAGCAAGGCATCTGTCTCCGCGGTGGCTGCGGCACTTGAATGCCAGGAGCAACGACAAAAGCATGAGGACCCCGGAGCACATTTCTTATTGCTAACGGTCGGCGCAGGGCAGCCAGCTGTCATCTCCAGGCACGCTCTGGAAGTGACAGATGAGACGCTTCTCTCCTAAAGTCACAGGGAACGGGGCTGAAAATCAGTTCCATCGATTTTTGTTTCGTGTATCTGGGAGCCAGGTTATATATAAGGTGTATGCACGGTTAAGATTGGTACGTTTTCTTGACGGATTCTATTAGAGCGAAATGCCTTTCTTGCTCTTTAGTAATACTCCTTCTCTTGAAGTTTACTTTGCCTGTCATTTTTATGGTCACACCAGCTTTCTTGGGCTTCGTGTTGGTGCGGTAGATCTTTTCCCATCCTTTTTCTTTCAACTTATCTTTATGTTGAAAGTGTGTTTCTTGTGAAGAACACATCCATTAGCTGGGCCTTGCTCTTTTATCGATTCTGCTGACCTCTGCCTTTATTTATTTATTTCAGCATATTATGGGGGTACAAATGTTCAGGTTACGTATATTGCCCTTGCCTCCCCTTCCCCTTCGAGTCAGAGCTTCAAGCGTGTCCATCCCCCGGTTGGTGCGCATCGCACTCATTATGTATGTATATACCCATCCCCTCCCCCCCACAGCCCGACACCCTGCAAATGTTATTCCTATGTGTCCACTTAGGTGTTGATCAGTTAATACCAATTTGCTGGTGAGTACATGTGGTGCTTGTTTTTCCATTCTTGGGATATTTCACTTAGTAGAATGGGTTCCAGCTCTATCCAGGAAAATACAAAAGGTGTTATATCACCATTGTTTCTTAATGCTGAATAGTACTCCATGGTATACATATACCACATTTTATTAATCCACTCATGTATTGATGGGCACTTGGGTTGTTTCCACAGATTTGCAATTGTGAATTGTGCTGCTGTAAACATTCAAGTGCCAGTGTCTTTTTTATAGAGTGTCTTTTGTTCTTTTGGGTAGATGCCCAGTAATGGGATTGCTGGATCAAAGGGTAGATCTACTTGTATCGCTTAAGGTATCTCCATATTGCTTTCCACAGAGGTTGAACTAGTTTGCAGTCCCACCAGAAATGTAGGAGTGTTCCTATCTCTCTGCATCCATGTCAACATTTATTGTTTTGGAACTTTTTAATAAAAGCCATTCTCACTGGAGATAAGTGATATCTCATTGTGGGTTTGATTTGCATTTCCCTGATGATTAGAGATGTTGAGCATTTTTTCATATGTTTGTTGGCCATTATTCTGTCTTCTTTTGAAAAGTTTCTGTTCATGTCCTTTGCCCACTTTTTGATAGGGTGGTTTGATTTTTCCTTGCTGATTTTCCTGAGTTCTAAATAGATTCTAGTTATCATCCCTTTATTGTATGTGTAGCTTGCGAAAATTTTCTCCCATTCTGTAGGTTGTCTGTTTGCTCTCTTGACAGTTTCTTTGGCTGTGCAGAAGCTTTTTAATTTGATCAGGTCCCATTTATTTATTTTTGCTGATGCTGTGATTGCCTTTGGGATCTTCTTCTTCATAAATTTTTTGTCTAGGCCAGTTGGACACATACTCTTAATAAATAAGTATGGACAAAACAAAGTATAGTGTTAATTAAAATATATCTTGAATTAATAGTGAAAATACTACTTAACAGTTGAGAGATGCAGCCAGTGGCTGCCTCATATCCACTTACAAGAGGTGACTGTTAATTATTCAGGACAGTTTCTAACCGGTTGTTAAACAACTGGTAGCTTGAAATTGGTCCCAGTGGAGTATTTACAACACAGAAATGTGGAATTGGCATGCTATTTTTTTTCTTTCCCTTTATTTTTTTCAAACTGGTTACCACAAAATCATTGGATGCAGTTAGAACATTATACTGGGGGAAATTTATAGCCTCAAAAACATGAATTAGAAAATAAGCCAGGAAGTTCCAACTTCAGGAATTAGGAAAAACAAATAAATATAAATCCAAAGAATGTAGATAAATTAATGAAACAGAAAATATTATATAAAATAGAAATAAGGAGATTAAACAAAACCCAAAGTTGTTTCTTTAAAAATATGAATAAAATTGACAAGCCTCTGGTGAAATTGATCAAGAAAATAAATATATAAATAATACCAGGAATGAAAAAGTGAATACTACTATAGAGACTACACACATTAAAAAGATAGTAGACTATATGAAAACCTCAATGCCAGCATATTTGAGAATAAATATTAAATGTATATACTCCTGGAAAAATGTAACTTACCAAAACCCTTTTCATGAAGAAATAATCCAGAGTTGTCCTTTAACTACTAAAAAAAAAAAAATCTCTAGGTCCAGATGGTTTTACCAGTAAGTTCTATAAACATTGAAGGGAGAAATTTCCAATTTATACATATTCCTTCAGAAAACAAAATAAAAGGGCAAATTGTCCATTATGTTTTATGAGGCTATCAGAAATTTTAATTCTAACATTCAACACAGGAAAAATGAGAAAGGAAAATTAGAGCCCAATCTCATTCATAAATGTAAATGCAAAATATAAACTACAATTAGTAAACTGCAATCAGCAAAATATAAAAGAATACATCATGACTAATTTGAGTTTTTCTTAGAAATGCAAGATTAGTGGAACTTAGGAAAAGCAATTCATGTAATTCACATTAACAAAAAAATGGGAAAAACAATAGGATTATCACAGAGATGCAGGGAAAATATCTGGTAAAAGTAAACATTCATTTGTGATAAAATTCTTACCAAAATAGTAATAGAAGAAAATGTTCTTAATATGACAAAGAGTATCTACTAAAATCTTATTGCAAATATTACATTTGATGATGAAACTCTGAGAATTCTTTCTTTGAAATTTGAAACAAGACAAGAATTCCCACAGTTGCTACATCTATTTGTCCTGGAATTCCTTGCCAGCTTAGTAAAACAATAAAAAGAAATAAAAAGTTTAAGAATTGAATAGTAGGGAAAAACAACTGATACTTTCACAGATGATGTAATTAACTGTAGAAAATCCAAAGGAATTCATAAATTAGAATTAATACAAGAGTTTGACATGGTTGTAGTATTCACATTTAATACTTCATAAATTTAATTCATATAATCAAGCACTAAGTTGAAAATGTAAAAGAGCTACCATTTACGAGAGCATAAAACAAGATGATATCCTTAGGAATAAAGCTAACAAAATACCTTCATCCAAGACCTTTACCAAGAAAATTAAAAGTGTTATTGAAAAATAAAATAAGTGTATTTTATACCAAGTTTACGAATCAGAACAGTTGATTTTTGTAAAGATGTCACTTTTTGTTTTGCAAACCCAAACAAGACCTCATGAATTTGTATGTGTTCTTTAACTCAACAGGCTGATTTTAAAATTTATATGAACATAAAAAGGGTTAAGAATATCCAAGCCACCCTTGAAGTAGAACTCACTGGCTCTATCGAGGTAAGTGTGAAAAGCAGAGTTTTTCAACAAATTAATGGGGCAATTAAGTACCCACATATAAAAAATAAAGTTGGATCTTTACCTCATACTACAGAGTTCATTTCAGTGGATTAAAGGCTATAAGTAGAAAGAAAATCAATAGGAAAAGATACAACATCATAAAAAGGTAAAAACATAAAGCACAGAGTGGGAGAAAATATTTGTAACACCTATAATAAACTAGTACCCAAAATATGTAAAGAATTCTTCCAAATCTCTAAGAAAAAGACATATGACCCAATGGGAAAATGGGTAAAAAGCTTAAACAGATAATTCACAAAAAGGAAATACAGATGCCACTAAACATAAGATTAATAATCAGTAAATCAAATACAATATGATGGGATTTCTTACATACTCCATGGGCAAAATTTAGGAAGGTCTGACAGTAAAGAGGTGGTGAAACATTGGGAACTCGTCCCCACTGCTGGTGAGAGTGTAAGTTGGTGCAACTACTTGGAAATCAGTTGGACATTATTTAGTGTATTATTCCTAAGTATACAGACCCAGAAACAAAATCCCTGGGTAAATACTTGAGCAAATTTTGTGCATATGTGCACCAAGTAACAGAAGAATCTTCATGGCAGCACTGTTTGTAATAACCCCTACTTGAATACAACCTCGATACCCACAAACAGTAGAGTAGATGAATTATTTTGTAGTACATTCACTCAATGAGATGCCATACAGCAGTAATAATGCTCCAACTCTAACTACAGTACATGCAAGTCACAAACGCAATGTCCAGTGGAAGAGATGAGACTCAAAAGAGTACAGGCAGAATGATTCCATTTATATAAACTTCAAAAAATGGGAGAAAAAATTTTAGAGTTACACACGTGAGTGGTAAAACCATAAAGAAGCAAAGGAATGATGATGACAAAGGTCAGCATTGCAGTGACCTCTAGGGGGAAAGGGCAAAGTAGTAATCAGGAGGGGATAGACAGGATCTTCTGCAGTGTGAAGGTCCTTTCCTTGGTCTGGCTGGTGGACGTATGGGTGTTCTCTTTATCTGATTTATTTGTTAAACTACATATATGTGTTTTATGTACTTTTTTGTGTGTATGCCCATGCATCACAGTTTTCTTCTTCTTTTTTTATTTTAGCATATTATGGGGGTACAAATGTTTAGGTTACACATATTGCCTTTGCCCCACCTGAGTCAGAGCTTCAAGCTTTTTTTTTTTTTTAAAGTAAGGGAGGAAAAGATTGAATTATCATCATCAGATGGCAGTTTCCGTTTGCTGATGGCTGTGGTAGGTACTTGATCCGCAGAAGTTGCTGAGTAGCCTGCATAAACTTCCTGCCAATAAATACATGGAAAACATCCCAGAGGAGTTCATATGGGAGCTGATGATACTGAGTTTTGAGTAAGACTTTTGGAGAGAAGGTCTTGACACGGACTTTTCATCATTCCAGCTGCTTTTGCAACAATTCTCAGCATTGTAGCCACTTAACAATGTCAGCTGAGCACCATCACTGTGCCAGTAGCCCGCGAGAGGTGCTTGGGATGCAGACTCTGATAAGACGTAAGCCTTCAAAGAGTTTCCTGCACGTAGAGGAGATGAGGGAGGAAATCAGTGATTACAGGAGGGTGCAGGCTAGTCTACGGGTGAGGATGTCTTCCTGGAAGAGATGACACCTGAGCTCTGTTTCAGAGGACACTTGCAAGGCAAAGGCAGAATAATGAAATATGGTCCAGGAGAAGGGAACAGCGTGAGCATAAGGAAGAAATAGTGGTGCATTCTAGAAAGAGCAAACAGAAATATCTGGAGTGCTCCTTAGTGCATATGCAGGGCTGATCTTTTATTCATCCTTTATGGAAGGTTTGTACTGTGAACGCCATCCCTCCCCAGCACGCTGCAGTTATGGGTTAATTAGATGGAGTCTAGAAGGCTTTTTCAGTTTTGAGAGCCCCTGAAAGTATTCCGGGGAAGGATCTCCTTAAGGCGTTCACATCAATATTAACACCAACACGCTTTCCCCGAGTGCCTACCGCAGGCCGGACAGGTGCTGCGCGGCAGACATAGACGGCGGGAGGTGGGGAGGCAGGTAAAAGGCGTTTCTGTTGAGCCCACAAAACATGAAGGTGACAATCCTTCCCATTTAGATGGCACTTTGCTAGTTCTACACTTTTTTCACAAATGTTATCTCATTTGAGGAGAAAGAAGCCCCGAGGAGGAGGCGTTGCCTAGGATCGACGCCAGGTCACACGCGGCTCTCGCAGGACGTCTGTGTCCCGCGCTGTTGACCCCTAGTCTGGGATTTGTTAGAGGATGACAGAGGAAGAGGAGACACTCTGCTCTTCTTGTCGCATTACTATGCGGGCTGTAATAAAGTGGTTTAGCCTTTCAGGGCCTGGATTTTCCCTCTGGTAGAGTTGCCTTGAGATCCTTAGTGGAGAGGTTTTCAGAAGGGCCTGCTCAATAGAGCTGTTAGCAATAGAGCAAGAGCAACAATGATAATAATCATCCTACAAGTGTAATCCAGGCTGAGGCAGCAAGAGAATAAGGCCACAAGAGATACTCTGCTAGGTTTTCCTGGACACGGATGGACAGAGCTGCACGATGCCTGCTCTGTGCACTGCCTCACGGTGTCCTGAAACAGCACCGAATCTGAAGTAAGAAGATGTGGTTTTAGCATTGGTTCAACTGCTACTTCGCTGTGTGACCTTAGCTAAGCCATCGAACCTCTCTGAGACTCAATTTCTTCACTTGTAAAATGAGGATGATGACTCTGACTCAGCAATTAGGGGATGGCAATGAGATGAACGTCTGTGAAAGGCATTTCACATGGAAAAGCTTGTCTCCAATGGAGGAGATTGTTGTTGTTTGTTGTCGTGACTTAGCCCTTTACAAAAGGATCTGCTTGGTAAGTCTATTGTCAGGCAGAGAGTTTATTAGAGTTTATTTTTTATTTTTTTGTCTCCTGCAAGGTAGCTCCCTATTCTGTCTACCAAATAGAAAATTGCTACATTGTTTTTTTTTGGTGGTTGTTTGACACTTAGGTTTTCATCCTAATAGTCTGTTTACTTAAATATTTCAGAGTCTCTTAGCATTTCGAAAGAATGTTTTTAAAAATTAGCTATGAAAAAACCAGAGGAGTAAATAGAGGCACAATTGCTTACTTTCCTGGGCGTGGCAGTTGTCTATTGAATCGCACACATACAGGCAGAGGGAACAAACAAAAAATAATAAAACACATCAGCTTAGGAACAGAAATAGGAATTATCTATAAATTTGCTAATCAGTGCTGGGCCTTGGTGGTTAATTTTACCCCACCTGAAAGCTGAGTATGGATAGGACAGTTCCGGGGAAAGCTTTTGTTATCCTAAATAGTGGTATAGAAGACTTCTCAGCTTCAATCTGATAGTGTTGTTATAAGACATACAGTGACGGGGTTCCCTACAGCTTTGAAAAGCAGAAAGCAGGAGGTTCTAACTGACTTGGAATTCTAGATCTTGACTGCAGTGTCTTTTCTTTTGTAATGTTACAGCCCCACAGAGGTTTGGTTCTAAAGGACATTTGATTAAAATGTTATTTTTAGCAAATACATAATTTCCTACATTAAAATTCAAAAACCCAAGAGAGCAGCTTAGGCTTGTAACTGCGCGGTGCTGTCGGCCACTGGTGTCCAACGAAATCTGAACAAGAAGGCAAGAGGAAAAGAATCCAGCCCAGGAAATGTGTCCCAGTCTTGAGAAAATGATGTCTAAAGCCCTGGTATCCAAATATTCTACCTTCTCTGGTGCTCATAGAGTTCACGGCCCCTCTCCTGGAAACCCATTGTCCAGGTGACATGTCCTTCTGCAGACTGGGGAAACACTCTGGAGATGGGCCGTGGCCCAGATGTCAGGCGACAGGCTGTAGAGAAGGAGGAGGTGCTGAGTTTGCTGCCTTGCTCAGCACAGGCCTAAATTTGCTGTGATGTGATTCAGCGTGCTGCCCCAGACACTGAATATAGCTGCAGCTCTGAGTCAGCTCCGGCCCACCCTCATGGCTACATTGCGTGGTGCTGGGTGGTAGACGTGGGCACCAGAGTCTCGGGAGGACTCGCTTGTCCCCCATGTCAGGTGGAGGTCCCCATTAGGCATCACCCCTTGTCACACCAGTGCATGCTTCCAAAGAGACGCCGGCCCAGTTGGCAGAAAACCCAAAGTCTTTATTGTCTGTTAAGTTTGAGTAATGGAGAGTTCTTCCTGGTTAATTTAGATTAATAGAAGTTTAGATTCATCTATTAATAGGGGTTTACCATATATAGCATGTGTACATTTCTAGCTTTGAAGGGATTGAAATTTATTTACTATTTGCTTACTGTGTTTCTGGTGCTTAGGTCCATATCTTAAGGTGTTTGGAACACATGAGAAACAATGAAGAAGCCTTGATCAAGAGGGAAGCTGGGATTCAGGGGAGGGAGCTACGATCAGAGCTGATTTTCTGGGTGACGTGAGGGGTCGGGGGCCTTGAGGGACCAGCAGGGTTTACCTGGGGGTGAGGGAAAGCAAACAGGAATGGCGGGGAGGTGGGGATATGAGCACAGTTCATACCCAAACAAGAGAGGAAGTAAGTTAATTGTTGCCTTGTCAGGGAGCTCGTGAGGACACTGTAGAACTCCAGGATCTTCTAGATCATGGTGGGCAATGTGTGCCAGCTGGTCGCTGAGCCTCTGGGAGAAGAGTGTGTCCACAGCCTTCATTTCAGTTCCTGCCTCTCCCTGTGGAGACATGAGAACTAATGTATTTTTTTAAGTTACAAAAGAAAAAAAAAAAAGAAAGAAACCTAGTGCGAGTCGGTGCTTTCTTGTTGGACTAGTGAAAGCCCCAGGTGTCTGCATCTGGGCAGGGGCCCCAGCCTCTCCTCCCTACAGCCATCCCTCACTCACTTGCCACACAGGAAATAGCTTTATGCCCCAGCCTGAAAAATGGAACTAATAATGGGTCCCCTTGTGTGTAAATAAAACCGCATCAGTGATAAGCCCTATATAAGCATACTATCCCTTATGCTCTCTGGAAAAAAAGATTAAAATAGTTTCAAAGAATTATCATGACAATTACATATGCCTGGAGACAAGGGATTGATTTTTTAATTCATTGATAATTTCATAAGTCCCCTTTGTGTTGTCTTAGCGTTGGAATTAGAATTGGAAGAGGATAATCTGCAGAAATCTTGGGCTTTGGGATCGGAAAGGCTTGGCCTTGAATTCTGAATCAATCACGATCTGTACCATCTTTCCTTCCTTCATTAAATAAATATACATTAGCCTCCTGAGTTATAGATTATCTAAACTCTTGGAGCCTCAGTTTCCTCATCAATAAAATAAAGATTAAAGTATAAATCTTCCAAGGTTGTGATAATGTCTAGTAGACATTAGTAGTAATGTCTAATAGTAGACCTTCAATGAGTATTAGTTATCCTCCTCCAGTTAATAGATGAGGGAATTAAATAAGCCTATTTAAGAAGCTTAAAGTGTGTGATAGGAGAAAAGATGTGGCAGGCAGACTTCAGCTAGTGTTAGAGATGGGATATCAGTGAGCTGAGATTGTTTGGATGGGCAGGAGAGGGCTTATCAAAGGGTTAGGGCCATCCTGGTTGAATGGAGAGTATGGCTCCTGGTCCGTGCTGCAGTGGGTGGCCTGGAAGCAAATAGGATGAGGAGACACAAGGTGTCCCGAGTCAAACCTCACCTTCTTGACCACTTAGTTTAGCATTGGCTTTTGTGGGAAGGCACATGCATGCATGCACCGATCCTTTCACTTATTCATTTATTAAAGAAGTGTTTATTAATCTCCTTCCCTGTGTCAGACATTTCCTAGCACCGGGGATGCAATCAAAGAGCTCACAGAGAGTGGAGAAGAGAGACAACAGACCTCGTGAATCAGTGTGACAAAAACAAACACGGTGTTAAGATGTATGCCTGAGCGCCTCATGAGGGTTGCACAAAACTGGGTGCCGGTCCTGGGTTTGCTGCTCACTGGCTGGGGTATCTTAGGGAGCAGGATCCACCCCCTCAGCCTCCATGTCCCCTCTGCTTACTGGTTTGAGGATCAATTAAAATCATGTGCTGAGAAGCTCTATGGATCTAGATTATGTTATATAAATGTATATTTTAACATATTGATCATCAAGGAATCCATCCTACTTATCACACCAGGTATGACCCTCTTTTTAATTTTCCTATAATCAATAGTATCTGATACACACATTTTTATCATCAGTCCTGTCTTTCTTGGCCCAGCTTCTTTTTGATGAGAGCCTCTTTAACTCTTACCTTCTAGTTCTTTCTACCAACGTGGTTGAATCCATGCCCATGTGTCCTGTGGAATTTTAGAGAAGACCAAGAAGGTTTTAACGTGCCTTTTTTTGGAAAGGGGTAAAAGAACTGATCACTAATGAGGAGAAGAGTGAGGCATGCAGAGTTAGAGGGGAGAGTAGAAAGAAAGATCACAGCAGGAACGTGGAGGGTGGGACAGAGTTGGAAATGGAAATAAAACCTAGCAGAATAGAAGGGGCTGAGAGCAAAAGGCGGAGGAAGAGACAGATGCAGCCCTCCAGCTGGCGGAGGAGAGGAAAAGGTGCCTCCCATCTTGAACAGCTTATCTCCTCTATCTGCAATATTTCTGCTGATGTCTGAATAGAGAGAAAAATGTATGTGTGTGAGTGCGTGTGTTTGTTAATAACAGTCATCTATTTATAGGTCTTAAATTATACACCATGAAAGCCTCTCTGAGACAAGATGTGTTATTTGGCTGCCAGAAGGAAAAGTTAAAGAAAAAAAAAAAAAGCTTCTTGATTTCTTTCCTCCTTTTCCTCATTCTCTCTGTCCACCAGATTCTTATGGTTAATGACAACTGTCAACTCTGTGTTTTGGGAGATGAAAAAGAGGTTGTTGAAGACATTTCTCCAAGAGGAGGGGCCTCTGTGGTTTTCCTAAAAATGATGTGATCCACAAATCACATCCTTTCCCAGCTGAATTGGAAGGTCAATCAGATGGCATCTCTTCCAACTCCTTGTGTTTCAGGCGGAGAGACTGAGGCCTAGAAGGGTGTCCTGCACAAGGTCACCCTGCAACCTGGTGACCAAAGTGTCGGCTGATTCGGTCCAGTGCTCTTCTAACCAGTGTGTCCACAAAGCCCTTGTTCCTCCCTTCAGTTCCAGTGAGTCCAGTTCTCTCACTCATTTATGAAACCAAGATTCAGTTTACTTTTTCCTCTGATTCCATCTTTCCAGAGCACTGCCTCAATCCCCTGATGACCTCAACATGACCTTCAGGGAAAAGGAATTTCATATATGGTTCTAAGTTCAAGGTCAGGTAGGATAGAGTAGTTAAGAACAGGGGCTTTGGTGTCAGATTGGGGTCTTCCAATTACTAATTGTGACTTCAGGTAAGTTACTCAATCTTAATGCCTCAGTTTCCTCATCAGTAAAATGAGGACAAGAATAGAACTTCTGCTAAAACTGTTGTGGAGAATGAATGAGGTAATATATACATAAAGCACTTAGCAAAGGGCTGGAATACAGTAGATCCTTAATCATAGTTTTTATTGTCACAACATTCTAATGGGTTAGAAAAGCCAGGACTCCAAGGATAAGATCCTTGAATGTGAACCTCAAATGAGTGGCTGCACCTTCTTAAAAGATCTTCATGCACAGAATGATGGAATGGGGGGAGATGAAGGCCAGCAGGTAACCTGCCAGGCCAGTCTATGGATAATCTAATCAAGATGTCAGTGTCAAGGGAGAAAGACCAGGACAGGAGGACTAGGGGGAAGTGACCAGAGGCAGTCAGTGAGCACTGGAGGAGAGCTGGGCTTCTGAACTTGATGGGAAAGAACCCATGTCTTCTGCCCTTCTCTTTTCTCTCTAAGCCCTGAGGGTGTCAGTTTTGAATTCCTACTGTATGCCAGGAGGAAGGACCACTCGCCAAGCTCTGAAGGCTGAGATACCTTCCCTCATCTCACATACCAGTCCTCCAACCTCCATCCATGTAAAATGTAAGATTTGGCTTATGTTCAATTGCACCTTTGGCTAGAGATTTAACATTTCCTTTTGTGAAATATTTATGTCTATTATTTTATCTCATTCAATGACTCTTCCGTGGTTTGAGAGCAGATTATGATCGCCATTTCAGAGAAGTCAAATGTCTTGCCCAAGATTCCGTGCTCAGTAATTGTCCTCTTATGTCCTAAGGAGAGAGTGGTCTTTCCACTCCATCAGCCAGTCCAATTCAGCAACTTTAACCTCTCGTTCACTGCCACATCTATGTTCAGAGGCACAGCCACACACACTTTTAAAAATCACCAGAGCATTATGTATTAAGAATATCTGGCTTAGTGTTAAGCTGAACAATATATTCTATTCTTTCTTTTCTTTCTTCACAGGGGACCACAGGCTCTAAAATTCAAGTTCAAGCAGGTCTGTTAAGGGAGATCTAAATGAAGCCTGCTATTAAAATCTAGCCTTGAAGCAAAACATTCCATTCTGCATCCTTTGTAAACAATCCAAGGACAGGGTTATTATCTTATATATTTTATCTCCTATAGTATTGATGACAGTGCTTAGTTGGGTTTCAACAAGTATAATAAAGGAAACTGATTAAAAACATCTTAGGGTGGGAGCTGGGGTAGGGAGGTCTCTTGGGAGGCCCCAAATGTTGATAAGTGCAGGGATGTAAATAACATTAACAGTTATTTACTGACCACATAACTCTATGTAAGGCGTATTACAAACACTAATTCTAATTCTCAAAACAACCCCAAAAGGTAGATATTGTTCCTATTTTACAGTTGGGGAAACTGAGCCTTAAAGAGGTTAAGTAATCTGCCCAATTCACTGAGTAAGTATGAGGCAGAGCGAGCGGGCATCTAGAATTCTCTAATTTTGTGTGATTTCGTGTGGCTCCAATGTCATTAGGCCACTACCTTTCATTACATTGGGTCCAGTGCAGTCTCCTGGCCTCTCAAAATATATTTCCCTCCCTTGTCAAAGTCAAAGTCATTCCTTGTGCATGCGCATACCTGTTCGTGTGGTGGGGGGGCTGGGGCGGTGCTCAAACGCCCCTTAGACCTAGCTGACCGTCCCTTCCCAGCCTCAGCAGGGGTTGCCACTGGCAGGTTGAGTTGGTGGGGCCTGCGTGGGAGCCACCGTGGGGAGGACTTGGAAAGTGGGAGGGGGGAATCCTCCGTTACTAAGCGAGGCTCTCAGAGCTGTTGTCAAGGAAGGATCGAGGCCTTGCTTTTACGGCAGGCCTCCTGGCAGCAAGTGCCGCCTTGAGCAGCCAGCTTGACAGTCTCCCTAGCCCATTCGCACTTAGGCAGCTTTGGAAATGAGGCCCCAGGGAGTGGGGCAGGAAGCAGTGACCTGGAACTTCGTAGGCAGGGCCTTTGCTGGAAGGCCTGGCAGAGACATTACGGAGGAGCCCGAGCACAGCAAAGCCCCGGAGCTGAGCTCACCAGCTGAGCCCTACGATGGGTGCCCTGCCCTCCAGAGCTGTCCTCTCCAATCTGTCCTCCAAGCTCCACCTGGGAGATGTTCTCCTTTTGCCACAATTCCGCCTAAATGTCCTTCAATGGCTTCGTGTCACCTATTGGATAAAGTTTAACTTGTTTTGCCTGGCAGGAGAGGCCTTTGTCCTGATCTTATCTCTGCCTACTTTACCAGTCTTTTATCCCAGTCCCTCTCTGGCCATTCCCAAGTTCTTGTCTGCTCCAGAGCTGAGCAGACCCTGCTGGGCCTCAGTGCCTTTGCACATGCTATTTCCTCTGTCTAGAATACCACTCTCTCGCAATACCAAAATCACTATTGGCCTGGATGTGGCACACAGAGTTTTAGTGCAAGCATTTCAAATCCAGACGAGCATCTCTCCCACCAGCTTGTCAGTTACAACACCACCCACCTCCTTGCTGAGCCCCCAGCCCGCCACAACCCCAGAGGAGATAGACTTCAGAGACAGAGGTGGAATGGGTATGTTTCCAGTGTACACTGTGCCCTTCCCCACCCAAAAATTGCTGATGAAAAATGCCAGGCCTCAGGGTAGCACCCCTTGCTTTCCCTTATCTCACTTTACCCTGAACCTCCCGGGGAGAGTGAGGGCTATGATGTTAAAATCAAGTTTGAGATCTGAGTTTTAAGCTCAAGTGATTGTTTAAATTTGTGAATGATGAAACCCAACCCAAAATGTTACTAAGGAAAGAAGAGAAAAGGGAGACGGGAAAGCAGTTTTTATGTGGCAAAATCGAGACTTCCCCCAAACTGGCTACATTTGAATCTCATTTCTGATGTCGACTGATAGTGTCCTTGTCCCTTCACTGTTTCAAGTATATGTGGAGAGGTGTCCTTCAGGGGTTATATAAAGGGCTGCGTGTACAATGCGTACTTCCAGGGCTCATGATTCGTTGTAAGCTTTCTTGTAGGTTTCCCCTTGGTATTACAAACAACTGGTGCATGTCTGTGCAGACTAAAGTATCTTCCTTATCTTGTGCAGTCCTTTCAACCACACTAGGGCTGTTTGATTACATGCATTGTTGCAGATGAGGCCCTGAGTTATATCATCCGGCCAAGGTCAAAAAGCTGACAAATGCTGAGACTATCACTCAAAGACACCCCTGACTCCCAAGTCCATACTCTTTCCACTATATCACTATTGAATTTATTTTGAAAGAAGCATTTATTAAGTGCCTACTGTATATAAGGTGCTGTGCTGAGAGCCAGGAAACCTAAAAAAGGATTCTCAGCTCTTGCCTGGGTGCAGTTCACGTTATGCTGGGGGAGGCATACCCTAGCAAGTCAGTGCAGTGGGGTGTGGCAAAGATCTAGAACAATGGGAGCACAGGGTAGGGACACTGAAACCTACCAGGAAGGGGCAACACCTGAAATAGCTGAGTTTTAAGGATGAGTTTGCTGAAGTGGAAGGCATGGGGTAGAAGGATATGCTTCCGAAGCAGAGACCACCGAGGGGCCCAGGCACTGTCCCTCCATTGGTGCAACGCTGCCTGGTTGAAATTTCACCTCTCTCCTTCCTACTCTGATGAAATTACCATTTGTTCTCTAGTCTCAATCTGGGCCAATGTCGTATTTCTCTGTGTGTTTTTATTAAGCTCTGTCTCAAAGTAAGGAACGGAACACATTGTCCAAAAGGAATTTTAGGGGCTCTCTAGTGAGGGAAGGAAGATGGGGGAAGATTATTTTAAAGAGGAGGAGGTCCATTTCCTGGATCCTAGAAACTGTACCACATAGACTGATACCTGTTGTATCAGGTATCAGCCCCAAAGCTGGTCCTACAAAATGCTGTAGGAGAAACACAGGTGATCACAGTGACAAGGGTGCATATAGCCTGTGCTAAGGCTGATGTGGTTGATGAAAAGGAAGGGCATTTCCCCTCACAAAAGCTCTATGTAATCAGAAGCTCGATTTGCTAATTGATGTTTGGGTTTTATAGCTACCACTTATAGCTATAAAAAAGGTTTTACTTTTGAAAATCCTGTAGGAAAATTAAATTTTTTATTAACAGGCTGAATTTCTCGGGTCCTGAACTACTAAAACAATTATTACTGTGATGTGCTTTTTGAACTCAAGGTTTCTTAGACACCCAAAAAATATTATAACTGAAGAGACCTTATATAATAGAGCCCAATCCTGAAATTGCTTACAAATCCTTTGAGAAGACAAAATATACATGAAATAATTAAAGTCGTCCAATATTGTTCACTAAGCACTAGAGCATGAAACCACTTTTAACCTCTAATCATCTAAGTGCTGGGTTCATATATGTAAATATTATATTTTACGAATGTGGGGCACACCTGTAACCATAGTCTGTCCCCACCGCTGTTGTCCAGGATGCTGTCCCAGCACAGCCTGCACAAGATCCTTCCTCTAAACATTGCTATAAAAATTTAATTGGAAGGCCAGCAGGCTGAGATGGCTGCAGCGCCTTGGGTTCCTCCGTAAGCAAACTGAAGCCCAGTGTAAACAGTGAAACAAAACTTAAGCTTAACCCATCAGAAACCTCCAGCTAATCTCTAGCTAGGGACTTTCCATCAGATCGTACCCAAATAAGGCGAACACCTGGCTTTGGCCAATCAGATGATTTTACTCTGATCCCAAGTTCAACTACAAAAGCCCATTGCACGCTCTGCCAAGGCAGAACACACCGAACCTCTTCTGGTCTTGAGTGCTGCCTGGGAACACTTCCTTCTGATCCCTTTCCTCGCTCTCCATATCTGTGAGATATGTTCCTGGACCAGCCGCCCAGAGCCAACCCTACAATCTAATCTTCCCCTGCTGAAGTCTCACATGGCCTGGTGACCCTTCGCCGGAAGCGTCAGCGTCACCCACAGAGGCAAAGCCCCTGTGCCTACTGAAGGGTTTCCCAAACATGCCTGATCATGAGAATCACAGAATGCATGTCTGAAACCCAGGTTCCAGGGCCGTGCTCAGGCCTAAGGAATCCACTGATAGTGCCAGAGTGAAGAGTTCTGGCCTGGCTTAAGGTCACCAGAATATTGGCAGGTGGGTGGCAGGATTGGGGAGAAGCGTTAGGAGCAGGTCTATGTGTATGACTTAGAAGTCACATCCTCCCATTTCTGTCCTTTGGGATACCAGGGTAGTGTTGATTCTGGAGATGGGGGTAGAGGGGAGGGGGGCCAGAACCCAACCAAAGCTCAGCTGAATGGATCATGAGATCTGAATCAGCCGGAAGCAACTGCTCTGAGCCCCAGAACCCATGTCTCAGTTCCACCTGGCATCACCAATTATCTGTGCTTCTGACATAGGGGGTTTTTTTTTATTCCCTCGAAATAGAGCTATAATTAAATCCAAAATTGTACTGGAGACGTTATCGTCATGGCAAAAGCAGAACACAATGTCTGCAGACAAAAAAACTCTTTCAATAAAAATTAATCATGTGCAGCTCACGTCCCAGTCCCGGTGGCAGTGTGAGGAATGCATGTGAGGGCGTGGGGAGGAGCCCCGCGGTGGCACTGCCCAGGCCAGCTCCCCTGCCGTCCTGCGGCTCCCCCTGCACGGCCCCGGCCTCCATCACCGGACCCCCCTGCACCGCCCTCCCTCTGTCCCGGTAGCTGCCTGTTCTCTGCAGTCCCGTGGGTCCTGGCTCCTTTTTCCCCCCTTCAGGGTCTGAGACATTGAAAGCAGCCGTAGACAGGGCTGAGCGAGGGAAGAGAAGACAAAGCACAAGGGAGAGGGTGAACGTGTGGTCTGTCGCTCCCATTAAATCTTTTTCTTTCTAGAGGAAAACTTCTCACTGATAGGAAATGTAAGAATTCTGCTGGCGGAATGAGCCTCTGCTTCCCACCACAGGGCGTATGCAGAGTAACCGCTTCCGTTCTCTGTGTGCACTGGGAGCCCATGCCACATGACACCCCTGTGACAAAACCCGTTACAGCCCCTGCCCTGGGACATTGTCTGGCCTGTCACCCAGAGCTCGAGTCCACATGTGCAGTAGAGCCAGATAAGGTCCCAACGGTGGACAAGCCTGGGGGGCGGGGCAGTAAGTGCAGCGAAACATCGGACACATTTTGAAAGGGAAGCCAGGGTGGGAGCCTCTCACCCTGTAAACTAGTCGCCAGATTTGGCCAGGAATTAGGAAAAGGACTTGTAAAAACTGAAGGCTGTGCAGAGCAGGGTTGGAAACCTTCCGATTCATTTAAGCACGTAGTGACAGAGGAGCGGGAGCCCAGCATAAGTGGCTCCCTAAGTATCCAGAGTTTCTTCCTGCACTCGATGGGGTCTTCACCCTCCATCTGCCTGGGAGAGGGTCCCACCAGACCTCACTGAGCACTATGGTCGGGGCTCAGTCCCTCAGGCGCTGCAGTATGGCATGCTCACCCGGGGCTCTCTGGGTTCCCCCAGGAGCAGCGGAATTCCCAATGGAGCATGAGAACCACCTCTGGCTTGGTAAAGGGTGGAGGGCAGGAAACTCTGCAGGGTCATAAACTGCAGGAAGGGACAACAGGGGGATGTTACTAGAGAAGCTTTTGGGTGTCAGGTGACCAAAGTTGTCATTCACCCCCAAATTCTTCAAGATATTCCATGGACTCATGGGATGGGTGGAAGATTGAATGAAATGCTCCCCCAGTGTAAGGGTTGGTGATTCTGTTGAGTCAGCTAGCTTCTCCCCAACTGGTCTTATGTGGACCAGAACATTTTTATTTTCTGATGGTGACACTCCATCTCCTCTCCCAGCACCACAGACCTCGGCACATAGACACACAATTTGTTCCAGCCTCACTAAGATGGGCAAACACAGGGGTAACTGTTCTGCCATTCATTCCGTAATATTTTTTCCCTCTTCATTTCTGCTGAGACAAACTCTTCCCCACCCACCCCTAATTTCAAAGCAAATGAAAATCTCCGATTTCTTGGCCTGGGAAGAGTGGAGGCCTTGCTTTAACTCAGGTGATTAAAACTCCACCAAGGCTCCCTGGCACTGAGAATTAAACAATGATAGCCACTATCCTCACTCATGGTCAACATTGTATTGCAGGTCCCAGCCAGGGCAACAAGACAAAACAAGAAAATATGAAGATTGAAAAGGAAGAAATAAAGCTATCATTATTTGCACATGGCATAACAGCTTATGTAGAAAATTCCAAACTATATAGATACTCTATTTGAATTAGTAAAACTAGCAAGAATGCTGAATTCATGATCAAGGTAAGATTTGTATTTTATATTTTTGCAATGATTCTTTTTTACTGAAATCTTTTTAACAGTTGCAATTTAAAAAGAATTACAACCCTACAATTCTCATAAATAAATCCTGCCAAATTGTGCAATTCCACTATATGACAGACTTTGAAACATTACTGAGGCAAATGAAGAAACCTAAACAAGTGAAGGGATATACGAAGGCTGTCCAGAAAGTATCCAGCCATTGTTACTATAATGAGAATGGTTACATGGCTGGTTACTTTCTAGATAGCTCTCATATACCAGATTCATGAATCAAACTATTGTAAAGGTGCTCACTTCGGCAGCACATAGACTAAAATTGGAACGATACAGAGAAGATTAGCATGGCCCCTGCACAAGGATGACACGCGAATTCGTGAAGCGTTCCATATTTAAAAAAAAAAAATATTGTAAAGAAGTAAATTCTTCCAAGATTGAGCTATAGATGCAACATCATCATAATCAAAATTCCATCAGTTTTTGTGTATGTGTGTGTGTGTCTGTGTGTATGTGTATAAACTGATTCTAAAATTTATATGGCGATGAGAAAGGCAAGACATTCTTGAAGAACAAAAAAGCTGGAGCCCTTGCACCACTGAATGTTAAGATTTATGATAAAGTAATAGTAATTAAGACATGGTATCGACAGAAGGATAAATAGACAAATAGAGTCCAGAAATTGATCGCACATATGACATCACTTGATTTATTACAAAAGTGACAACAGTGCCATGAGAAGATAACCCTTTTAGTAAATGGTGCTGAGTTAACTGGATATCTAAATGGGGAAAAAATTTTACCCTATCTTATACCATACACACAAATGAATCCCATATAGATTATAGATCTAAATATGAAAAGTAAAACTACAAAGCATCTAGAATAAGACTTAGGGAAATATCAGCATAATCTTGATACAGGGAACAATTTATTAGATGAAAAACAATATGTATGATCATAAAGGGGAAAATAATCGGAATTAGTAAAAAACTAAAAACTTTTGTTTATCAAAAATACTATTAAGAAAGAAAATGTAAACCATAGTGTGGGAGAATATGTTTATGACATATTTTTGTATCTTTTATATTTCCAAGTTACATTTAAAGAACCCCACAAATCGATTATAATCATAAAAAGATAGATAGCTCTTTACCTAGAAAAATGAGTCAAAGGCTGGAATAAGTTCTTCACAAGGATGTTCAAATGGCTTACAACCATTTGAAAAGGAGGTTAGCCCCGGTGGTCATCAGGGAAATGAAACTCAAAACCATAGTGAGATTCCATTATACACCACCAGGATGGATAAAATTAAAACTTATGTGGTATTAAATATTGTGAATATGTGGAACCACTGGATTCTCAAACATTGCAGATGGGAGTGTAAATTGATACAACCACTTATAAAACTGGTATCTACTAAAGTGAAACATAATATACTTCATAACCCAGAAACTCACTCCTAGGAATATACCCAACAAAACGCAAATATATGGGCACCAAGGGACACTCTTAAAGAGTGTTTGTAGCATAGCTGTTTGCACTGTCCTCAAACTGGAAATAATCCAAATGTCCCTCACCAATAGAATGGATGAATAAATATTGTTCATACAATGGAATATTATACACACTTTTGCTATTCACAACAAATGGATAAATTTTAAACTTAATATTGGGCAAAGGAAGTCAGACACAAAAGCATATACAGTATTGTGGTTCCATTTATACAGAGTACAAGAAAAGGAAACTTAAACTATGCTATTAGAAGTCAGGATAGTGGCTACTCTCAGAGGAGCAGTAACTAGCTGGGGTTACTGTGTGTTTCTGGGGCTGCAGGTAATGTTCTATTTATTGTTTTAGGTGGTGTTTATTCAGGTGAGGCTTCTGTGAAAATTTATTGAGCTAAACTCTTATAATTTATACACTTTTCTGTAAGTATATTACACTTTAATAGAAAGTTTACTTAAAACAATTAAACTGTAGAGGGGACTCCTCGTAAGAATTCCCACATTTAGGTAAAAGAAAATGATTAAGAGACATCGTCTCAGGTTCCAGGTTCAGGTGAGCATCGTAGGAAGGCAGACTGGCGACTAGCCCCATGGTGTGATTGATTGCAGGGTCATACTCATATTGTGATCAGGGTGTGGAAGTCCCAGCAGCATAAATATATCCATTCCTTTGACATTCAAGATTCTCCTAGAAGGCTTAGACTTTATGCCTTGTTATCAGTTAACATGTCAAGGAGATTTATGGACTGTCATTGGAGAGATGGCCCAAGCTTCTTGGTTGTAGAAGAGGCCCTGGGAGTTTTAGAGCAAGGAGAGGGGACCGTGTGAATGGGAGGTGGTAGTGTCCAGGTCCTGAGCTACCATCCACTCAGGGCAGCCCCTTACTGTGGCCTTCCAGATCGGTCATTTCTTCATTTATTTGCATTCAGTCAATATTCAGCAAACATTTATAGAGATGCTATGTGTCAGCCTTGTAGCAAGTTACACATATGAATGAGACAGGTGTTGTCCGTGCCCTCTTATGGCGCACAGTGTGGGGGATGGGTACACAAAGCTGGATTTCTAACAGGCAGATTGGCCAACTCCTCAGCAGGGCAAAGGCCAGGCTGGGCTTCAGGTTCCCAGTGCCCTGAGACCGGCACCTGGCAGGGCAATCTGCAGTGGGACCGGCTGGAATCCCTCTCCAACCATGTTGTTCAAGGGTAGCAGGCTTGGTCTCAGGGTGTAACTCGGAACATTTAAGGTTACTTTGATGTGGTTGAGGGGATCATGGGCATACCCGTGTCTGGAAATGGATTCTGGCCAATATTATGAAATGTTCATAATCTCACTTTAAGCCATGATTATAGTGTACTTGCTCTTTGCTGTCACCAGCCAAAAGGGATTATTATCAGTGTATTTGTCATTATAAACGTTATGTCATGGAAATTTGTCACAGATGGAAGAGGAATCATACTCAGGAGAGATGAATTACTTATTATGAAACACAGGGCTAATTCTGGAAAGAACAGACCACAAACCCAGAGCTTGGAGTGCTTTCCCTCACCAAGGCTTTCACGGCCACATTGAGCCTAATTTGTCTTAATCTTAGAAATTGAAGGAGAGACCAACTATCAGAAAGAGCAGAGCTTAATCAGAAGAACCAAATACACTCTGCATACGTGGGATTCACATTTAACCACTGATTGGTATGAGTTTAGTTCTATTTTATTTATAATATATGTGTAAGCTCTGGTTTTAATCAATATAATAAAACATAATCATCCTTTTACTTATAAAAAAATCTATGCCGTTTTCCCTTACGAAGCCAAGTGGGAGTTCTTTGTCTCAACACTTCATGCACCCCAGGACCCTCCACAGGTGGTAGAAGATACTGAGAGGGAAGGATCTTGTAAACTGATTTTGGTACAGCATGAATAAGTCCGCAGTGGCCACCTCATCCCCCAAGCTGACTCTACATCACAGGACAAAGCTGATCACTCGGTAGGCCTCAACACATTCTTTTATCTGAGTTTTAAGACATTTTGTCAACTCTCTCAACTCTTCAACAAATGCTTAATGAGCTCCTTCCCTGCGCCAGGCATCATGCCTATGAGCACTCCACCCGGGAGGCACATCCTCCCATGCCACACCACTGGCTGTGAGGGCAAGCTGTGTACAGTCCCTAACCTATGTCTATGCTCTCAGACTTGTTCTTACTCCCAGAAAATCTGTGAAATTTGAGATTCCTCCCTCTGGTGTTCATTCTAGATTGTGTGAGCATCCAAATGTAGAGGTAGGACCCTTGCGTTTTCCCCTCCACCTTCTCCTACACAGCGTGCTGATCCTCACCAGCAGGTTGCCGAGCCGATAGCCCTTCTATTAATATATATGCTTGCCGGTTGGTTCTTTGCCATAGCTAGATCTAGACATAGTTTTGTCCATTGAGACTGCTCAGACCTTAAATGAAGTGCGTTCTTGCCTTTTGCAGGCATACTCTCCACAGTGGAACTCCAGCTCCCTTTTAATTCATGACAAACCTGGATGAGACCTTGCTTTGGGAGAGCCATACATATGTCATGCATAGTACTAATTAGTACCTTACCAAGTCATATTGTGTCCCTGATAACACAACCGCAGAAAGACTCCACAGTCTGTAATTCAAGGGTCACAATGAGGCCATTTCTATTATCACTGCCTGAGAAGTTTAATTGCCAAGCCTCAGGAGGCAGCTGGGTCAGGTGAGATGTGCTTGGAGGTTTCCTAAGGTAACTTGTCTATTTTTTCTGAGACAAAGAATCCCAGGCTGACTTGCTGATTGGTGCAATGAGGAATGTGAAATGATAGAACTATATGCCCACTGATAGATGAAAGCAGAAAAATCTCATGGAAGCAGAGTGCACCTTTCTCGGGTTTCTGAGAAGAGTCCTTATAGTGGCACATGGGTGGCCTTAAATCTCAAGACAGACTTACAGGGGCCCGGCAGGACTGTTGGGGTCTGGGCCAGACGCCATTCTCAGTCTCTATAAATGCATCTGCTGAAATTCCAGAGAAAAATAAGAATTGGGCTATAGATGGAAGAGATTAGAAAGCATTAAATTTTAAATTAAACCAAATTTCCATTATCACTAGAAGCAAAAGCCCATACAAGTTCTAAGAGTAGGTGATAGAAATAGCAGGGGTACTTTTTTGGAAATGACTAAGGTAGTTCAAGATGCTGGAGTCCACTGCACAGATATTTTATAGTCATCTAAGCCACATACTAGTGACTCAAGAGCTAACAATTTGAAGCTAAACTTACTGAATAACTAAATAATCTCTAAAGATAAACATTTTCAGTTATACATGTAGATAATAATGTTAGCCGAGAATCATATTGACAAGCAGTGACAAGGATGCTATGAAACAGAGGAGATTTGCTTCCAGCCTCAAGGAGAGAAGGGGAAAAAAGCTTCGCTACTGGACCAGATAGAAGAACATTTACCCCCAGCTGTCCTCTAAGATTAAGGATAGGCTGGACGCCAGTTGCCTACTGCAGGGAAATCAAGTGAGCATTAAGAACCCAAAAGAAGATGCCCAAAGCAAATATCTGGGAGAGGACTGAAAAAAAGACATGTAGTTAACTGGCAAGATTAGAGCAGAGTGTATGAGTATACTTGAACTCTGGAAGCAGCTCTCAGCAAAGCCCTGGATGGATCGCCAAGACAGGAAGACCCCCTGAAGAAGCAGCAGCTCTACTTCTCTTGGCCCAAAGACTTGAACAAGGTTGATGGGAATTTAAAAGACTGAGAGTGCCTGGAAGGGTTCTCAGTATGTGTGTGTGTGTATATGTGTGTGTGTGTGTGTGTATATATACACACATACACACACAGCATATATATGTTTATATATATAATGTGATTTAAGGATGTGTGTATACATATTATACACACACAGCATATATATATATGGCTATTTATGGCTCAAGGCTTTGCTTGGCATTGAGGCAAAACCCACTAGGAAATGGGTCAAATTATTATAGTGATATCTGGCCAGCCAAAAAGATCCTGCCCTTGGCCTTGTTCTGCATTTCCCCATGTACACTCCACAAAACAAAAAAAAATCACCCAACAAACACCAGATGGATCCTTAGGATGAAGTCTAATTCCTAAACTGTAATGGCTTTAAAAATGCCTTCTTTTAACTAGATTATTATACATACATATGCACACATGCACAAATAAATTCATATTTCTTAGTCATGAGTATGTCAGACAAAACACGTGCCACTGAAAGGAAGCAGGGCACCGTGGGAGTAACGGTGGTTGATTTCAGGTTTGGGACTTAAAAAATTCAAGGTGATCATGGAATTTCTGTACCAGAAAACAAGTGCTTAAACATTGATAGAAATGTGTTAAAAAAAAAAAAAAACAGAGGAGGCAACTTGAAGAGGGTCACAGCCCAAAATGTTGTAAAATTTGAGCAGCAAGGATGATAATGGCATGGATTATAATAATATGCTTAATAAAACAAATAATCCCTGAGTATATAATACTCAAAAGGAGTGGGTGGGCTCTTCTTATGGAAGAATGCCAGCTAACAGGTAGAGGAATGATAGAATTATGATGTAGCAGTTTTATAATCACCCAAATAATTTGGGCAAATGTCATTTGTGGATGCTAAAACCACTAGGTGAATGTTATTGGAGCAGGATAGACACACAGGCTCAGAGAGAATCACCCCATCGATTATATATTAATTACAAAAGAAACCATGTGACACATTGCAATGGAGAAATCCAGAAGTCACCTCCTTAACCAAGTGAACAGACTCAGCAGCACCAATAGTGGGACAAGCTGCCATTCTGTGTCTCCTGATTTGGCATATTAAATATTAATACTAAGAAGGTCAGAACATCACCTGTGCAGTATTCTTGGCAAAAAATGTTTAACCTGAATCTAATCATGAGAAAACAAGACAAATCTAAATTATGGGATAATCTACAAAACAACTGGCCTGAGCTCTTCAAAATGTCAATGTTATACAAGATTTAAAAAGGCAGGTGACTATTCTTGATTAAAAAAGATAATAGAGGTCAACTAAATATAATGTATGAACTTCGGATTCTGGATCAAATGAAGGAAAAAAGCCACATGAGACATTATTGGAAGAATTAAGATGTGAAAATATTCTTGTATCAATGACAATGTTCTTAACATTGCTGTTGGGAGACACTTATTGAAGTATTGGGGTAAATTGTCATCATGACATCTGTAATTTTATTTCAAACAATTTGGCTGGAGTGGAGAAGGTGTTTGGGGGCTCGGAGAAGGAAGCACATGTGGCAAAATGTTAGTTGGTGAATCTGAGTGAGGCAGAAATGAATCTTTATTGTAATATTCTCTCAATTATTTCAAATGTTTGAAATTTTTCAAGATAAAAAGGGGGAAATCTGCTTGTGAGGCTATAGAGGAAGTATCGTGACACTCCATTTCAGTATAATTTATATTCTCGGGTATACCGAACGAAATATGTTAGCAAAGGAACCAAACATGAGTGTGTGGCCAGAAGGAAAATATTCCTGGTTACTATGCCTGAAACAGTAACATCTCATGTTTGGATGTTTGTACATGTGCCAGGCATTGTGCTTTGGCCTTGTTTAATTCCCTCAAAATCTCATGAGGTAGGCAGTATATGCTGCAGATGAAGAAAGTAAGACTCAGAGAGGTAAGTGGAGTGCCAACATCACACAGCAAGTGGATGAGCCAGAACAGAACCGCTGCCTGACGCCAAAGCTTGGCGTTCACCCTCTGCCTCACACTGACTCTGTGGCCAGCGCCTGCTGCCCCGACCCTGGGTAGGAAATTAAGACATGACTTTTACATTATGTTTGTGTGTGTGTATGTGTGTGTATATATATGCCCACAAATGTACATGGATTTGTTAGACATTGAAAAGACATTCACGTAATTTTACTCTGAACACTATCAATTTTGTAGTCACCCATTACGAAAGA
This sequence comes from Cheirogaleus major, assembly GCA_963574435.1. Lineage (NCBI taxonomy): Eukaryota > Metazoa > Chordata > Mammalia > Primates > Cheirogaleidae > Cheirogaleus > Cheirogaleus major. The sequence continues at coordinate 29,055 of CAUYPO010004943.1, forward strand.
AATGATCAAGTTGTTTAAAACTCTGTTACTCAGGACTGTCGCTTAAATTTATTACTGTAACTCAATATTCTGGTCAACAGAGTTACCACATATACCACAGATTGCCAGTTTTGAAGCAAAAAAAAAAAAAAGATAATTTTGAAACTATTATACTTATTCGTAAAACTCTGCCAAATGCAATAAGCCCCTTATAATAGTAGCAATATAGATAAAAAGACCATCATTTACTGCAATGTCCCTTTTAGCTTTTCAAAATGCTCTCACAGTTATCCAACTTTTCATCAGCTCCGTAACATCATTATTAACGTGGATGGAGGCAGTTGTCAGCACTGTAGGGATAGAGTTCTGTCTCGACTTATTTTATGATAGTTCTCAAGTTTTTCTTTTAAAAATACATTGCTTGACTCATGTATTGTTTGCATAAATGTGGAGGGCAGATTGTGTGTCTTTGGCTGTGCTGCTGAGTAGAAAATTTGGTTTTTAGAAAGCCAGATCAAATAATCTTGGTAGATCAGGAAGCTGTAACAAACGAAGGCAATGTGGCCTGGGGCTGAAGTAAAGCAGGTAGAAAATAATTCCAGCAAAATATTTCAGAGAGTGCTGGTGCAAATATTTCAGACCGTTAGATGACTTGGGATGATGGGCTTCAACACCAACCAGGTCATACCTGGTATGATGAGAGGCAAGATTGTATGGTAGTTAAGAATATTCATTCAGGAGTTAGTCTGCCTAAGTTCAAATTCTGGCTTGGCAGTCTTCTAGCTGCGTGATCTTTGGCAAGTTATTCGACCTCCTTGCCCCACTCTGTTTCCTCATCTGAAAAGTGGGAAAAATACAAGTCCCCACTGCAATGCCACCTAAATTTGGTACTTTGGTAACAGAAGCCCCAGTGATCAAATAAGAGAAGTCCACCCCAAGAAACAAGAAGCTCATAAAAATGTTTTCTTCCACTCAAGGTTAAGAGACACCCTGCATCCCAACAGTAGTACACATGGCTTAGCATGTCTGGCATTTCATGTGACTGAGACTAGGAAAGTCTTTGGCTAGTCATTTGAAGGCAGCAGACAAAACATTCTAGAAAAACACTTGGAATATTCTGAGTGACTTCTACCAGAAATGGAGTCATTTAGTGATAGTTATTTGCAAAGTTATGATTCTTTGCTGAGATATGCTATAGTCACCAGGGCGTGGATACTTCAAACAAAAAAGTGCCCTCTGTGAAGCTTGTGGGAAAAATTCCTATAATGCAAAACCTCTGGCAGCATGTTAAGGGGCAATAGGTACCTCTTCCTGGCAGACCAAACGTTATTACCTTTAGGGATTGTAAAACAAGCAAACAAACAAATAAGGGGCTATAATCCAGTATACACACCAGGATTTAAATTAGCTGAAACTGAGAAGACAGAGTCTGCTTTTTAAGTCCCTTTTATTCCCTCTATAATCCAGCATGAGTACCCAGTGCCGTCTCGCTGCTTTGGATATCGTAGGTTAATCTACCCAGGCCTGTCCTACTAGGCTAGGCCTGCCAACCCTAGTCAAAACTCCTTTTCTCTTAGCTAGAAGGAAAATAACTAAACTAAAGTTACAGATAAGGAGTTGCAAGTGGTTGACAGGTTTGAATTCAATAATTTGAATTTTAAAGGTGAAGTGTTCTTAATGGGGCTAAAATATGAAGGCATTATTTAAAGAAATAAACCTCTGGCCGCTGCTATAGGCCCCAACAGCTAATGCACGCAGATCCTCAATGTAGGAGAATAGGCTTTTCTTACTTCTTGAACTTGCCAACCTTAAGCTGGCTTATGGAGAACCAAAGCAATGCCCAGATGTCCGGCTGGTATGTCCATGGGGACACAATTCTTCTGCACAGACCCATTAGCAACTAAGAGTGACTGTACTTACAGGCAACTATCACCACAAAGAGGTGAAATGACTTGGAACTGGCGAGCCAGTTTCAGTCCATTTCCTCCAAGTCACTAACTGGGAGGCTAATAAATGTGCAATTAAGATTCTCACTGGAGTGGAGCAAGACCCTGGACATGTCACCCTGAATGCTTGTCCCTAGGGCCCAATATTTCCACGTTGATAACCGTAAGGTACAAAGGAACGTGAAGGATAGGCTGGAAGAGGCTAGGAAGTGACAAAACGGCAGATGCGGTAGAGAGGGACTGGGAGCAGACACAGTTCCACCTGCTTTATCTAGGTGATAGCGGGAGCATTAATAAGCTGAGGATGTGGATAGAACCTTTCTCTTCTTTAATGTGTCCTTGTTCCTTCCCTGCTGCCTCCTTGAGTCCCTGCCTACCTTACTGCTGGGGATGGAGGAGCTCTCTGCTTGGGTCAGCCTTGGCGACGAAGGCTGAGGGCACTCTGACAGCACTCCCATCTTTGTTGTTCTAGAAAGCAGGCTATGGGTTGCAATGAGCTTGGTATTTTCTCAGCTGTGGCACGATGCACTTGGACTTCCTTTGTGATAGGCCCCTCATCGAGCGTGAAAGCTGGTTACCTTTTTCCTGCCAGAAAACCTGGCTCTCTCATTCGCCATGTTTTCTGGGTCTGCTGGACCCTGCTCAAAAACGCCTCAGCAGAGTCTGTCGCTAGGGAAAAAGCAGCCCCTGAGAAAAGGCAATTAAAGGTAGTCAATGTTTGTCTCTGATTGTCGCTGGCAGCTGTGTTCAGGTGAAGACACAGAAAAGGCCAAGGCCCACGGCCCCCACACAACCTGATTGTGCAGACAAGCAACTCTCCAGAAGGCCCTCCGCTTGGGATAGGAGCACTGAAAGGAGCCTCCCTCGTGGCACAAGCTGGGGGTGGAGGACGTAGCCATTTTGCTACACAAGGAGGCAAATGTCCCACCTGCTAAGTCCGGAGAGGTGGTAGCAGGAGCCAGGGCTCCCATTTTTCTAAGAACACAGTTTGCTCCTGGGCTCCATTTCCCCATGGTACCACCCATAGATAAGAACATCCTGGAATTAAAAGTCATGACCGAAGCCATGTGAGTCAGAAAAGTGCTCCACGTAAGGTAACAAGTGACACAGTCAGTGAAGTTTTCTTAGAAAGTGGTATCATTGACTTCATCCTCTTTTGTGTAGTATGATGGTCTGCATGTTTGTGTCCTCCAAAGTCACATGTTGAAACCCAGTCCCCAATGTGATAGCATTAAGAGGTGGGGCCGTTGGGAGATGAGCGGGTCACAAGGGTGGGGCCCCTGTGATTGTGATTAGCACCGCCAGGAAAGAGACAGAGAGATGGCTAGCCCCGTCCTCCACGTGAGGATGCAGTGAACGGGTCCTCACCAGACACCGAGGCCACCCAGTTTATGGTGTTTGAGTTATAGCAGCCTGAACTAACACATGCAGCCTGGAAATTTGGATTTAATTCTGAAATTCCAGGGAAACAAAAAGAAGAGAGGGATCGATCCCATAATGTTATCTATACTTGACTGTTCACTGGGAGGTTATAGGAATTATCACGGAAAATACTGCCTAGATGGGTTCTTAACTGAATTGGTGATGATATTTTTTCATTATTGGTTTTGTTTATCAGACTCCATGTAAGAAAATCTTGAATGCCACCACAATTTCACATTCAGTTTACAAAATATATATATATTTTTTCTATATATATACATATATATATGTGTGTATATATATATAAAAAGCTCAACACACCAAAACATACGAGTCATTATCCCGGGATGATACTAAGCATTGGTTGTAGGAGTGACGTAATCTCTGGCATGAAAAGTAAAGCCAAAGTAAGGACATCAATTAACTTTTTAGCACTTCTTGAGTTGGCCCCTCACAATTGCTTTTATTACTGGGTAGATAGTATGGTTATCCTGTCCCTAAAGTACAGATGCTCTTATTCATATGTAAGTAGAAGAATATTAAATCCATATAGTATCTGTTACATCCCTCCATTATAAAGATAACCAGGGGCTGAAAGTGTTTGATTACACTTGGTCCCCACCTTCTGATGGTTCAGCTTGATATTTTGACTTTATAGTGGTGCAAAAACCATGTGCATTCATTAGAAACTATACTTCGGATTTTGAATTTTGATCTCTTCCTCTACTCTCTCACGGTGCTGGGCAGGGGCAGCAAACTACAGCTCCAGTGAGCCTGGCAATCACAAGGGTGAACAGCTGACACTTGGCTTCTTCCTGAAGGACACTGTGCCTGCTAAACCACCAACAAGCGCGATGCTCCAGCACCTTCGACCAGCTATTCTCGAACCTCATCAGGAGAGAGAGAAACAGATGACCGTGTCATTGTAGCATCCCCATCATCCAGCAGTTAATTTTAGTTCAATGCTTCAAACATTCTTCATGCCCAGTGTGCTTTCAGCTGTGTCAGCTAATGGTGAGTACTCACACAGCCATTCTGTTTTTCACTTTCAGTACAGTTTTCAATAAATTACACGACATATTCAACACTCTATTATAAAATAGGCTTTGTGTTAGATGATTTTGCCCAACTACAAGCTGATGTAAGTGTTCTGAGCACGTTTAAGGTAGGCTAGGCTAAGCTGTGATGTTCGGGAGGTTAGGTGTGTGAAATGCGTTTTCAACTGGTGATGGGTTTATCAGGACGTAACCCCATTCTGAAGTCTAGGAGCATCTGTGTTTCTGGGAAGGGTATTCTTCTGTTTTTCCCTTTTGTAAACTTATTTTTGCTTATGACTTTCAGCACCCTCAAATTAAGTTGTTTAACCTCTGAGTAAAGTTGTTGAAAGCTCCATTGCCCTTTGGTGAATACATAAAATAAACGCCTTTCCAATGGAAAGGGTCTCTGTTCTCATTGGTGAGAAATACAGAGTTTCCTGGGGTGGTTCTCACACTTCTGTGCTTAGTCTGGAACTCTGCAACCAACACGCTGGAACACTCAACACCAGCTCCAGCGCTCTTCCTGCTCGGTTCTGCACACCCTAATCCGCTCGACCTTCTCCACTGTTTCACGAATCCTTTCCTCTCTGTTTGTGCCCTCTGTCACCATTCTAACACAGGCTCCACTACTTCTGTCCTGGACAGTGGGGTCAGGCTGCTGACCTCCCTCCGCTCTGTGATGGTGGAGACATCCATTCTTCTGTTCACAGTTTCATGCTTCCCTGCACTCCCTGCCTCCTTGGAGTAAGGCATGGGCACGCACCTTGCCCTGGTCGGTGAGAGATGAACAGAAATGCACTGTGGCCTGCTCTCTCTCTGTGTGGTGGAGATTTGTGTCCTTCCAGAGAGTGCAGCCTGTGCCAGCAGTGTCCCTGACGAGGGTGTGGGGGAGCCAGAGCCCCTTGCCAATGTGATATGGTCACATATGGGGGTGAGAAGTAAATGCTTTGTTTAAGCCACCAAGATATTAACACTAATTTTGTTTCGTTATTTAGCTCAACCTGACGAATACACCCTTCAATTCTCTCTGTACACTCTTGCCAGGGTAATATTCTTAAATCACAGGCCGGATTAACCCCTACTCAAAAGCCATCAGTGGTTTATCATTACCCACAAACAGGAAACTCAAATCTCTAGCTTTCAAGAAAGCACGAGTTCTGTTCTCTAGCTCCTCTCCCCATTTTCTTGCCATACCTATGTTCCAGCCCTGTGTGCTCACGGTTACCTTCAAATGGTCATGTCTTGACTTGGGATGTAACCTTTTCTGGAATGTCTTTGCTCTGATTACATCATGCTGAAATTCAGCCATCCTTTATAGCACAGGTTCAAGTGGTAAGACTTTTCTGATTTCATAAGTAGACAAGTACTCCCTCTCATCTGGGATCCCTGAGCAAATTGAATCTCATTTATATTACTTTCTATTGTATAATGCAGCTATTTGTGCATATGTTTCACCTCTTCTATTAGAATATAAGCCATCTTAAGGCAAATAAGAGTATTGTTTATTTTTGCAATTCTCCACAGGACCAAGCTGTATAGTTGCTCAATAAATAATTCATGAATTAAATATTAATCTTCAGGGGAGGATGATGGAGTTCTATTTTAAATTCCAAATGATCATAGTTCAGTAAATGGCTAGACATGCCACCTGTAGAGTAGACATGCCTTTTCCTGGTGAGCTTCCTCCTTTGGTGGGAGATTCTGCAAGACCACCCCTGAACGAAGCATCAAAAAGAGCCCGGTTCCCAGGAAGGTCTGATAAGACTTTATGTTCATGGTCGGTTATGTGTCTCTATTCTGAAAATAAGAAGAAACGCTTATGCAATAAAAGATAAATATATTTAAAGACCCAAAAATGGTCTTTGATGCAGGAATGAAACTGCTTTCAGAGTGACCTGCCATATTGAAGGAAGTTTCTCCAGGAAAGACAGCAATGGTCACTGATGCCTTAAAGCCAGTTGTTGGAGGGGAGAGAAGAGACGTGGCGGAAATGGCTGCTCTAGAATAATCAGTGATGCAAAGGAGAACAGCCTAAGAAATTGGCTGGGAAATTCTTCAGTGTAGGGCACAGGTCATGGAGAGCATGTTGCAAGCCAGGCTAGAGCGCTGTAGGTGGGAAAAGGCGGTGTTTGTGAGCAAGACATTTGAAAATTTGGTGTTGCGGGGTTGGATGTCTGTGGCTGTTGAGCTCAAGATCCAAGAGGAACAGGCACTGGTGGAGTGTACAGGAAGTATGTTGCTGGGATGGTGCAGAGGGCTGGAGAAATGTGAGGGGTCCACCTGGCCTGGAAGCTGCCCTGATCTAAATCTCCTTGGGTTAGACTAATTTTACTGTCTGGTCCAAAGAAACCTTGTAAAACTGAGAGACCCACAGGCTACGCCAAGCCAACTCATGTGCATTTAGATAATAGTTGAAACAAAAAATTCCATACAATTATAGAAATTAACAAATTTATGCTAATTTACAAAGTACCATTTTCTGATTAATGTTCCTCTTTAGGTAGCCAGATCGTGTTCTTCCTTATTTTAGGAAAGAATTTAGGAAATTTGTCCCTCCCATACACACCATGACAGGTATGTGAGAGGTGGGAGTATTAAGACACACCCAGATTTCGGGTGTGGTAAAGGCAAACAGATGACACACACTCGATGCCCAGAAAGGACCCTAGAAATAGGAAAGCCACAGAGAATGAGACAGTTGTGGGTCAGAGGCCCTCTCTGTGGTCTGTGCTCCTACACTTTCTTTCCATTTCCTAGAGCTACTCCTTCTCTCGCCTCTCTGGGGGAAAAATGGGTGCATTTCTTTCACTAAGAGAAAATCTTTGGCTCTGATTCTAAACTTTAAACTAAAAAGTGGCAGGAAGAAGGAGAAATGTAGATATAATAAGGTATGTGTGAACAACTGTTATATTCTCACTAAAATCATTGGGATTTTATTTGGACTCAGGGCTAAAAAGACATTGGTGATATGAATGCAGAACATGACCGCTTGAATCTAATGGATTCAAACAGACTGAAAGACTAGATAAAACACCAGGCCTAAAGCTCTTAGAGTCAACAACCAGAAGGGAAACAGGAATTAAAAAATCAAAAAGCACAGGAACTTCAATAAAGTATGGTATAAAGAAGAGGATGAGTTTTGGAGTCAGCTTAACCTGGTCCCAGATTCCACATCTTCTACCTACCTTGGACCAGTTGCTTAACCTTTGGCATCCATTACAGGGGACCTTACTCATGAGGACACAAAGAAGGTCAAGAATTGATGACTCTTCATTCAGAGAGCTACAGACATTTTGAGTTCCCCCTTTACACTAGGTGTTTTAGAAATAATGGTGGGAAAAAAGTTGTCTACCTTAAAGAAACTCATAATCTACAGAGGGTGATGTACGGTACAGTGAAATAAGTACCAAGAGAAAGATGTTCAAAATAGATAGGATGCCTAGGAGAGTTTAATAGTAGAGATTCTGAGCTTGCTAAGTATGTCCTGATAGAACAAAGTCACTATCTAGAGACTATTGTCACACTAGAGACTGTTGTCTAAGCAATAATGCCCAATAGAAATTTCTTCAATGATGGAAACGTTTTATAACTGCATCGTCCAATATGATGGCCACAAGCCACATGTGGTCACTAGCACTTGAAATGTGGCTGGTTTGGCTGAGGGATTGAATTTTAAATTTTAATTAATGTAAACTCTAATTTGAACAGGAACAAATCGCTAGTGGCCACCATATTGGACAGTGTAGGTCTTAAGGATTGTCTATACTTTTATTTACTAAGTATAGACAGTCACTGGGCATGTGACTGTCTTTTTCTAGCTGCCTTGTCTTTGAGCCCTACAAGGTCACTCTTCCCAGTCCCTGAGGCAATGAGAAACAAACCAAGCTTAGCAATGTATAAAGACCACCATTCTCACTGGCAGGTGGGTCTGGTCTTTGTGGCAATAAGTCGATTTTGCCTGGATTGTATTTCTAGAAGAGTACTTGTCACATTCTATCATCACAATAATGATATTTATCATTTGTTAGTACATTCTATATGCCCTTCACTCATATGCAGTGATCTCCCAATATTACATCAATTAATCTTCCCACCAACTCAGTGAGTGTGCTCTACTACTATTAACGAGTAGCCAGAAGGCAAATCTGTCGTCTTCTAAAATCCATGTTCTTTTCGGTATCCTACAATGTCTCTCTAAGAACCAAGAGTTGGTGAATAATTCCCTGTAGCCTGAGCAGGGGTGATTTTCATTCATTTATTCAAAAATTATTTACTGACTGCCTGTGAAGTGCCAGGCCCTGTGCCAGGCAAAGTACATAGTAAGGGATCAAATAGAATTAATTATCCCAGCTGACATTGAGCATGTTTTCTAGTAAATGCTGGTTTTCTGAGGAAGAAATTTGGTAGGCTCTGTTAAGTAGCTAGGAATCCAGTGCTCATATGCTGCAGACAGCTTTTATATTGGAGCTATTCCTCTGATGTTTGAAATGTGTGGCAATACTCTCTCATGCCTAGGACATGTGGGGCTTCTTTTTTTTTTTGCCATTAAAACATTATGTTTCATTCACTCAAGGGTTAAAATCCTATAATTGCATCATGAATTCCACATATAAGCCAATTTCACAGCCATAGAAATGCCCAAGATTAATATTGAGGTAGCTGACCACAGCTCTGATAATTTCAGCAGCCTATTAACGGTGTTTATAAAATTTAAATGCATGAGCAATGACTATGAATATTACTTAAGAATCTAAACATTTTATTGAATAAGTAAGTGAGACAAGAGTGATGAGAGTAAAAAATATGATATACCATATTGCATCAAATTGTAAATTTTAAGACATATATCATGATTTTATGTACCAGAAAAATGCTGCCAATTAAATTATAACAATGCATTGTCACATTGAATTTTTACTTAAGACTTTTAAAAGAAGCTCTTTTAGCTTATTTAAACATAACTTTTTAAATATTACTCATCTGCTTACATTAAAAATATAAGCCACATAATTCAGTTAAGGAATTCCTATAACTGCTCCACGGGGAATTTGCCTTTTTTGAATTGTTTTCAACTGAGAGTTATCAACATCTGTGTTTTTGCACACAATGTCAGCTTTTGTGCTGTCAGGAACATTGGAATACAGAATGTTTTAAATGCTTTTCTTCTGGGATTTTCTCCTAAACTGTTGAAACCCTTCTGCAAATATTGAAGAAGAGGTTTTCTTACTTATTGTATGTCATTTTTGGTGTGCATATCAATGAACTGATATAACAAAGCTTCATCTACTACTATTAATGTTAGGCATCTTCCTTCCTTTTGTGTTGTAAAGCACTTCATTGTTGCTTTGCAGGCCAGTAAAGGATTGTGGTCATTCCTCCCATAGAAAACATTTGTTTTATTGTTATCAATTTTCTGCCCCTCTGTTCTGTTTATCTTTCTGTGTATAGACAATAACTTTTTCTGTAAATGCCAAATCACAAATGCTTTTTAAAGTATCTTTGTGAAGATATTTTAAAGAATATTTAGACTCAACAGTGTAGCACAAAGAGTAACAAATAAACAATTGAAGTAGCAATGATACAAATAGCCAACAGGAACTTTTGCACAAAACAGACAATGATAGCAATGTCGTGGGTGATGCCAGCCTCCCAAACTTCTAAGACTCTATGTTGTTAAGATGCAACCTGGTTTTATATATTGTAAACTGTGGGGAAAAAAATTCATGTCTTAGAACCAATGAACCTATGGATCATTGAATTCGAGAGATGCTGTTGATCAAGTTTATCTATCTGGTTTAGCACAGAAAACTTCTCAGTTATGAATCCTGTGAAGCAGAAACAGTGATATCAGTTCCTCATGCTTCTAGAAGTAGTGTTCTGCAAAGTGAAATGACTCTTCAAATTTCAGAGTAAAGGCTGAATTTAGTACTTAACTTTGGGCACTGAGAAATGAAGTTATAATCTAGATTTCTGGCTTCTCTCTCTTTTTTTTAAATAGCTTTCACCGTCATCACTAGATACTAGTGAGTTTATAAAGCAATAAAAGGGGTGTGCAGTCCTTACTGTGTTTTGCTAAAATAAATGACTTCTGGTGTTTTTCACAATTATAGACTATTTTTTATTCATTTATGTAGTCATACATTCCAAACATATTTATTGCATATCCACTATGTGCCAGATGCTGGCATAAAATGGACCAAAAAACCTGCCCTTGTGGAGTTTCCACTATGGTGGGGAAGATGCAGAAACTAACAAGCAAACCAGTAAAACATCGACTACGCTGTACATGCAGACTCCAAGGCAGACCTTCAGCCCATCACCCCTGCAAGGTGAGTCAGCCTGGCTCATCCCAGCCATCTGTAGACCCCCTTGGCTATGGCTAGGCAGGCTCCCAGTCAGAGAGGGTGCCAGCAAGTCTTCCCGAGGGGCAGGTTTGGACTCCGCCCCACTTCCGATTCCCTGTACTATAAAAGGTTTTGAGTCTCCTGTCGGTCCACAAACTGCCGAAGTCTCAGTCTGCCCCTCAGAGCCCACTCTGAGCCCTCCGAGCTGTGGCGAGCTGCCAGTGTCTTTCCTGGCCCCTTCTCACCCCTTCTGAGTGTCCCCAAACCCCTGTTATGGGACTTGCAGCTGGCACAGTCTCCTCAGATCACACGGGGGGACTGAGGATGAATTTCTGCCACCTTGTTGCCTCTCGCTGAGCCCGCTGCCTCCACAGACAACCGACTCGGCCTCCACGCAGTCATTCTCTTTCTCCTCTCGGATGTTTCCTCCTCTTTCACAGACGGTGAACAAAACCCTCTCCTCCTCTCTTCACTAGAGAAGCCCCTGCCACTTCCAGTTTGGACCGATGGTGCAGGCTGGAGGCGGAGTGCTGCGGGCACGCCATCTGGGCGTGTCCCTTACTGTCTCACCTCCTCCCTTCTGCAGCCTGGCCTTGGCCCTTCAGCCCGTGCTGGGTGGAGGTGCTCCGTCCACGAGGAGACATACCTTTAGCTTGGTGCTGCCCTCACACCCTAGCTTTACCTGGAATGACCAGAGAGCAAAATCAAAACTAGAAATCCAGTAGTGGGTGGACTCCCAGAGGGACAGGCAGCAGCTCTCCCTGCTTCCTGGAGGCTGGAATTCGGTGCTCAGGTTCATGGCTTGTCCCGATGCTCTAATGGCAGTTCGATGTCAAGTGCTTCTCGTGGAGGGGAGCGCGCTGAGAAGGCTTCAGGCAAGGGAGTCTCGGTGGTGCGGCCCCCTGCCTACTCCCGCCAGTGGCTGGGCTGTGACAAGTTCCCCTTGAGCCCACGCAGCCTGGAGGCTCTGCTGGGGTAGACAGCCCTTGTGGGGATGGCGGCAGTGGGGGGCTGCCGAGCAGGACAGGGAACAGCTAGCAGGAGCCGGGAGCTCAGAGCCTGTCAGGAGGAAAGGAAAGGTGATGGGCCAGGATGTGGAAGAATGGAGAGACCTTTCCTGCTCGGATGCTCTCCGCGCACGGAGGCTGTGCCTTTCTGTGTGAGGCTAGACATGCAGGATCGGAGGCTTCACTGTCCCCACATGGAAGGTTGTGGTGATGATGGGGTCACTGTTTGCCAGGGACCTGTGCATGCTTACCAAGATCTGGCCAAGCTGGAGGAAAGATGGTAGGTCTAAGACAGAGGCAGTGGATAATATTAGTCTGTTGAAGGGAAAGAAGAAGTGAATACTGAATGGCTACACAGCCAGTTTCCCCAGTGAGATGGTGGCGTTAGAGCTCTAGGGACTGTGTGTGGCCAGTACACTGCTTAGTCATCACAGATGTGGCACTGATGGCTGGCTGCCTCACAGACAGCAGCACTGATAAGCCATACCACAGCAACAGAGCCCAGAGGGACATCCTTGCTCTCCTCCGTTCCAGCCCACTGCTGTCAGCTGGCTGCTCTGCACCTCTGGCTGGGTGACGGAGGCGGGCAGAGGTCAAGTGAACGGAAGCTGAGTCTGTGGAGGGCCGCCAGGAATCAATGGCAAGAACACATATTTGGTAACTGAATCCCCCTAGTGTATTGGGTTGAACAGAGTCTTCCCTCAAATCCACATCCACCTAAAACCTGTGAATGTGACCTATTTGGTAATAAAGTCTTTGCAGATATTGTCAAGTTAAGATAAGGTAGACCCTAAATCCCTTATGACTGGTACCCTGTTATAATAAAAAGAAGCAATTTTGACACAGTCACGGGGAGAACACCCTATGCAGAGGCAGGCGCTGGAGTGATGTAACTTGCAGCACAGGAAGACCGAGGATTGCAGGCAGCCTCTAGAGGCTGGGAGAGGCAAGCAAGGGTTCTTCCCTAGGACTTTGGAGGGAGCATGGCCCTGTCAACACCTGGAGTTTGGATTTGGAGCCCCCAGAACTGTGAGAATATAAATTTATGTTGTTTTAAGCCTTCTGGTTCGCGATACTTTGTGATGGCTTCCCAGAAAACGAATGCACCTGGGATCAGAGCTACATTTCAGAATCCAGATCAGCGCTCGCTGCAAGGTGGGCACAGGCGTCAGTGCCTCCTGCACGCTTCCTCTGCGCTGGGCTGAGCTCTGGGTGATCTTCACATGAGACTGATTTCTCTGGTGATGGCCCAGAAACTCCTCAGTGGCTCCACAATGTTTTGGAGCTTCTGTTGGACTGAAGGACTGCAGAAGGCTGATAAGTCAGTAGTGCTTCCCCCGCACATCACAAGGACGTCGCCCTGATCACAGCTCAGCTGATTCCCGTGGCCTGCAGGGCTCCAACCCTCAATACCCAGCGCGGTGCAAATGAGGGAAAACTGAGAGGCACCTGCACATTCACCATGTGCCTTAGCTGCTTCCTTGCCGGGCTCCACACCTCATCCCACATGGCAGATTTTATCTCACCCTTTCTCATCAATGCCGATTTGCATAAAGCACTCAGCCCACCTTCATTCTTGATTGCAGCCTCACACAGATACAAACTGCTGAACAGGAAGCCACGCTTCTGCAGTCGAGTGCCACCTTCTCACCCAGATCCCCAGGGTCCTTTCCCCCGGGGCCTGCCCACTCCTAGCTGCCAGCCCCTGGAGCGTGCGTTCTAAGGGTGCAGCTACTCCTTCATACCTTATGTATTAGCTGTCTACTGCTGAATAACAAAACTATCCCAGAATTTAGCAGCTTAAAACAACCAACTTTTATTATGTCACGCAGTTGCGGGGAGTCAGGAATCTGGGAGTGGCTTAGCTAAGCCTGTCTGGCTGAGCAAGTTGTTAGGCAGGCTGCATTCGCTTCCAGGCTTGACTGGGGCTGGAGAGTCCCTTCCAAGCTCCCTTGCGTGGCTGTTGGCAGGTTCCTCACTAGCTATTGGCTGCAGACTCCAGTTCCTCATCACAGTGGGAACTCCGCAGGCTGCCCAAATGTCCTTGTGACATGGCCGCTGGCTCCCCCAGAGCCCATGATCTGAGAAAGTGCTACAAGAAAATAACCTGGACAAGCTACAGTCCTTTGTAATCTACCTTGGCAGTGACACCCCATCACTTCTGCCATTTGCTGTTGGTCATGCAGTCCAACCCTGGCACAGAACGGGAGCAACTGCTCAGGAGTACGAATACCAGGAGGCAGGGGTTTGGGGGCTATCTTAGAGGCTAGCTACACACCCTAATAGAAAACTTCCTATATCTTCTGAGCATAGGGTGGCAGACAGATCACTTAGGACCCCCAGAATCTGGGAACCTGACCAGTTCCACCATTCAGTCCTACCTGGAGGATCCAAATTTCCACATTTTCCTTAGGCCAGCCAAGAGAGGTAACACAATGGGGCCAGGAAAACATGGCACTGTTTGTTTTCCTTTGGTCAGACTACCTGAATTCAAGTCGCCTCCTTCACTTATTAGCTGTGTGATCTTGGGCAAGTTGCTCAACTTCTTTGTGTCTCAATTTTATTACATGTAAACGGGGCTAAAACAGTATAGATGGGCCCTGGGTTATATACGAGATACGTTCCTGAGAATGTGTTTAGGTTGCATCTGTATGTAACTCGGATCTCTAATGAACAGCGCATATATGGCAATAGTAATAATAATAACAATACTATAATGGCTCATATGTGGTAATAATACAGTGTAATATTGTAATAATAATAATACCCCTGTACTATAATAATAAAGCACAGAAACTATTGTGCTGTTTCTTTTAATTCAAAGAAACAGAACATCAAAACAAACTCACACAAAAAGGTTAGATAGGAGATAGGAGAAATTTCAGAAAAGAATATTAAAGGTTAACATGTAATGTTGCATAAATGTCTTGCTTACTGGAAGTGGCGTTGTTGAGGCAGAAAGGCAGCTGACATTAATCAGAAGGTGATGCTAGAAGATGGTACCGGAGAGGACAGAGCAGGTGCTGGAGAATCAGGATTTGGCTCTGCTGTGGAGGAGGGGAGCTCACTACTGAAGTCCGTTTCTTGAAAAAGGCATCTGCGGTTGTTTGCACAGCGTTTTTCTTCTTTTCATCATAAATGGCCTTGTACCAGCTGATGTTTTCACTAACTGCACGGTAAACCTTTGTAAACCGCTCAGTGTTAGACTTTTGCTCCTCAAGCTTAGCAAATCCTACTCAGTGAGAAGAAAGGCTCCAGCTTATTCTTTTGTCATCAACTTTCTTGGCTCTGGATCTTCTGATTCTTTCTGTTCTTGTGTTTCTATCCACTGCTTCTCCATCTATCTATGAGACGAGCCGCTAGTGTAGAGATGCGCCAATGAACC
>CAUYPO010004948.1:0-15920 GCA_963574435.1 Cheirogaleus major
GAATGCAGTAGCATCATAATTAAACAAATTAATCTAAATCGGAAATTTGGTTAATTGTCATGAAGTGCCTGCCAGAAGTAAGTGCCTTGGAGGACAAGTGGCTGCCACATTTGACCATTATTTTGGTAATAATGACCATTACGATCTGTGAGGTGGGATGGCTATAACTGAATGCTTTGGGACACTTACAAAAAAAATTGACAAACTTAGGCTTTAAAAATTTTATATTAAGACACAAGGAATCAAAGAGCTTCTAGACTGTCCCTAAATAATCCCTTATTTTTTATAGCTACAGGATCAGCCTCAAGAAAATATGCCACAGAGGTTGTACTAGTTTGCAGTCCCACCATCAGTGTATGAGTGTTCTTATTTCTCCACATCTGGCAACCTCTGTGGAAAGTAATATGGAGATACCTGAAAGAGATACAAGCAGAACTACCATTTGATCCAGCAATCTCATTACTGGGTGTCTACCCAAAGGAACAAAAGACATTCTTTAAAAAAGCCATCTGCACTCAAATGTTTATAGCAGCACAATTCACAATTGCAAAGATGTGGAAACAACCCAAGTGCCCATCAATCCATGAGTGGATTAATAAAATGTAGTATATGTATACCATGGAGTACTACTCAACCACAAAAAAGCAATGGTGATATAGCACCTCTTGTATATTCCTGGACAGAGCTGGAGCCCATTCTCCTAAGTGAAGTATCACAAGAATGGAAAAACAAACACCATATGTACTCATCATCAGTTTGGTATTAACTGATCGACACTTATGTGCACATATGGAAGTAATATTCATCAGGTGTCAGGCAGGTGAGGGGGGAGGAGAGGATGGGTATATTCACACCTGATGGGTGTGGTGTGCACCATCTCAGGGATAGACATGCTTGAAGCTCTGACACAGGTATGGCAAAGGCAAAATGTATAACCTAAACATTTGTACCCCCGTAATATGCTGAAATAAAAATAAATTACCCAGCTTCAGATATTCCTTTATAGAAATGCAGACAGACTAAGACAAGCTTCATGGGCCAGCCATCTTGCCAACTCATGGTGTACTCTCTTTTCCCCATCTGTGGCTCTGGCTCACTGTGATGGTCTCTCCTGTAGCTGCCACACCTAGAGCACCAGTTACGGAGTTAATATCTCCAAAGTTGATGCCATTGGTATTGTCTGCCAATGTACCACCACAGCTGCTTCTGGTCTCACCCATTTCTGGAGCAAAGCTTTACATTCCTAACATCAAATGTACAGATGTCTGCAATAATTATGCTTCCTTCAACATCGCTGGTTCAGCTAGTCCTCCTTGCAGAAGATTTTGCGTCAATTTTTTTGTGAAACAGTTGTTTTTTTATTTCATTATTCTTCACTGAAACTTTTGCTCTCAGACAAAAGTGCTGGGGGCTGGGCCAGAAGATAATCGAAGTGCCCTACACTGCTGTGTGCATAATCACCAACATAACGTGGTGTGAAGGAACTAGACTCACATGCATACTACATGATTTAATCTACATGGATCTCAAAACCAGGAAACGTTAATTTGTGATTTTAGAAGTCATGTCAGTAGTTAATATTGAAAAGGAAGAATAGTTGAAGATTGGGAGGGGACACAGACTGGGACATATCAGGTGGTGCTGATGTTCTTACTCTTTACTAGGTTGATGATCACAGTGGAATATTCACCTCGTGAATATTCAGTGAGTTGTACTCCTAAAATTTTTCCATTTTTCTTCTGTGTATTACATTTCAGAAAATTGTGTAAGGGCATAACTTCTCCAGTTAGGAAGCTCATTGTTATTTAAGGCTACATCTTTGCATCATCTAAAATCATCTTATTTCTACACCATGGGACATGGCACAATAGCTTAAAGTTTATCCCTGTCATCATCTGGAGATGGAGAACATGTGCCCTGTTACCATAAACTTTTGGGACTGGAGTCTATTTTTTCCTATGATAGACCTAAAATATTAATGCCTTCTTCACTTTCCTTCATTCTAAACACAGGTTAAGAGTTCTCAGAAATTTTTATTCTTCGCCCATTTTTCTTCCTAAAGTCTTCATGATGGAGGTTGTATACTTTCTGGTGTGTTATAAATTATTTTAGTATTTAATTGTCCTTTTATACCTAATTTATTTCCTGACATTATGATGTAGTACAGCTAAATGAGCACAAAACTTGTGTGATTCAGACCTGATTTCAAATCTCACCTGTGCATTTACTAGTTGCATGATTTGGGGAAAATTTCTTAACTCAGTGAGTCTCAGTTTTCTCATTTAAAAATAAAAGTAATGATGCTTACTCAGTATATTGTTTATAGTAAGTAATAAAGTAAAATAATTAAGAACAATGTGTTGTATTGAATTTTTCTCATAGAATGCTAACTTCATTACTCTTTTAAATTATTTTTGAATCAAAGTGGTCAATGGAAAAATATTCTTTTGTATTAGAGTAATTAATATATTTCTTCCTTTGCAAAAGTATAGAATAATTAGAGGACTTTGGTATTTTTAGAATGAAAAATGTAGAATGAATTAAATTCATTAATTTTTCACATATCATCTAAAATTATTTTTTCATAATATCTTGCTTGTCAAATAATAAGATTCATTTAAAAAGCCTCACAAGAAATTTCAATAGGAAACAAAACTTATTAAAAGTACTATTAGTTCTTTAATGGGATTCTAGTTTCAATATTTATGCAGGGATTTTTTTAATACGTAGACAGAATTTCAGTAAAATATAAATTTAAAATAAAAGGAAAAGAGTTGCTTTTCTCAAACTGGCCAAATCTCTCTATATTAGTTAGACTTTTTTGTTTGCTTAGTCTTTTTTATAAGGATCAGAGGTAGAAAAAGAGTGGAAACACACCAAGCTTTTAAGGTGTAGGGTCAAAACTGGCACATTGTCACTTACTTCTGCTTTAAAGCCATTGACCAAAGCAGATTTTTTAAAAAGCTGAGTCTAGGGTCAAGGAAGCAGGACAGCACAGTCACCCACAATAAGGCATGGCATGGTATGGTTAGAGGGACAGGAAACTATCACAAGTACCACAAATTAATGTGAGATTGATTCATGCATGACCAACCATGAGGTTAAATAAAATAAAAAAAAATATTTATTTACATATTAATGCAGTCAATAAACAAACAAATATGTATGGGATATCATATACGTCTGTATGGTTAGTGTATGACTGACCTTGCTTTTAAAAACATGAGTCGTTATTTCATTTATTTATGCTTTCAATAAAATTATTCTTGAGCCCCTGTTATATGTCATGTTATTTGACAAATGTTCTCAAGATTTAATTGTCTTGTACCCAACAATTCTCTATAGTGGATGAGCTAATTCACTGACCTAGATCTTTGATATACAAATGATTGTACTTGGAGAGTTCACCAGGATTCTATATTAAGTAAAAGTTAAGCATTTTTATAGGCGATTTATGAGATTGTCTATTAATGTGGTAGATGAGACTGGCTAGACTTCTTTTTAAAGATATCGGAGAGGAGTGAATACTTCCAAACTCATTTTATGAGGCCAGCAGTACCTTGATGCCAAAGCCAGATGTATATACTACAAGAAAAGAAAATTATAGGACAATAACTCTGATGAACATAGATGCAAAAATCTTCAACAAAATACTTTTAAACTGAATGCAACAGCACATTAGTATGATCATTCTCTATGATCAAGTGGGATTTATCCCAGGATGCAAGGAGTATCCGGGAGCAGCCATGGGCTGGGTTAGGGAGCACTGCTGCATCTGGGTCAGGCATCCCAGGATGCAGAATTCCTCCCGCAGGGTTGTGTGAACTGGTGACTGTATGACCTTCAGAGAAGGAGGTCATTGGAGACAGCTGGCCCTCCTCACCTCCAGTTGTTCTTGAAGTGGTTGGGATGGAGATGTCCCTGCAGGGAAGGTCCAGGACTGCACTCCCAGGAGGTGAGTTCTCTCCAGGTTTCCAGGGGCTTTGATGTTGATGGCACTTCCCCATTGCTAGGAGGGTCCTTTTTCATGTCCTCTTGCCCTTGGGTCTCCAGGAGGTCTTCTTCCACCTCCTCCTGTGCCATCACCTTCCTGGCTTCTTCCTGGGCCTTCACCCCATTCTCCTTCTGGCAAGGAAGGAGCAGGTGACTGGATGGTATTAGCTTGGGAGGCCTGACTGCCTGCACAGATGTTAAACTCAGAACAGTGACCTTGCGTCCCATAGGAGAGATGTTGATGGGCCTCAAGTGTCCTACTATCATAGAACTGCCAGCGGGCAGCACGGGATACTCCTTCGGGGGTTCCCCCTAGGACACAAGGGGAAGGATCCCCAGAGGGGAGCACACAGCCTGCCAGAGAGGATCCTGCCTCTTTGGGGCGACGTAAAAGCCACCTGATGAAGGCACGGAATCCAGACTGGGGCTGGACAGCCTGGGGACCCGGCGGGAGGCGGACGTGGGAGCTGCTGGGATCACGTGGCCGTTTTGGCAGCTTGGAAATAAGATCGCTCATTTAGAGCAGGTTGTGCGCCCTACGAGCCTGAGAAGAGGTGACAAAACGGAGAGACCTCTCCTTCGTGTCCACCTGCTCTGGAGACCCAGCACGCACTGGTCAGCGGGTTGGAACTGGTGACAGAGAAAGGGCGCGCTGGGGCGGGCCGGGAGCCCAGCGAAGGGCGCTGAGAAAAGGCGCCAAAGGGCAAAGGGCAAGTTCCTGCTTCTGGTGGCAGGCGTTTGGCACGAGACGCGCCACTGTGTGGGGACGGTTGGGGCCTGCGGGGGTCTTATCGGCCAGAGCCCTACCCGCCTGGGCGCCGGCTCCGCAGGCTCCGCGCAGCCTGGTCCAGGGCCGGCGAGGGCGCCCCGCGGCTGCGTGTCGGCCGCCCTGTTCCCCAGGGCAGGGGCAGAGCCCGCGCTAGGCCCAGCGCCAGGCAACCCCGCTCCTGCCAGGCCTCTCCGGGGACCTCTCCAGTGCCTCTGCGCCGCCACGGCCGCCAGGGTCACCAGCCAGGCTGCGAGGGTTGGTGAGGAGGGAATGCAGTGTCCTGACCAGACTGGATGCTGCGCCCAGGACGTCCCTTTCTGGCAGGCAGGTTCTCTTCACTTCTTACAAATTTGGCAGTTAAGCCATAGAACATTAAGGCCTTCTAGGTCCTGAAGTGCATGCAGCCTTTTGACTGAATCCAAATTTTACAGAACAAATCCTGTTATGTTTATAAAAGAGAAACATTTTTGTTTGTATTTTATATTTTTATTTTTAAAATGAACATATTTAAAATACCAAAGAATAAAATAAATTTCAATGAAATAATCTTCCCTGATCGACCAACTCAATTAGAACATTAGTAAGCCGTAAGGGCTAAATTGACAGATGCTATGCTCATAATTTAGTTCTAACTTCCCCCGCCTGACTGGCGCCACAATCACGAGGCTGGTTGGCTAGAGTTTGTGGGGGTCCAGTGCACAAGTCTGTTATCAGCTTTTGACAGTGGTGCAGTTTCTGTTTGAAGTGTGAATTTGTGAATAATTGCACAGCTCGACAGTATTTTTTAATCTGTTTGCTTAACAGCCCATTATGTCAAAGAAAACCAAGAGAACGCTGAAGGAAGAAAACATTTTTTTTTTAATGAGCATCAAGAATTTCAATATTATCTTGTTTCTGCTAAAGAGATGATTTGCTTGCTTGGTGATACTGCAATATCAACTTAAAGAAATTCAGTGCTCATCAGCATTATAACATTCACAAGGACCACAAATATTTTAAATTAGAGGGAGAGGCATAAAAAGATGTATAGCAAAAATGAAAAGATGAAAAGCAAAAGCAAAGACAATTCTTTCAAACAGCAAGAAGACCTGGAAATAATGCCACTGAAGCAACTTATAAAGTGGCTTATATACTCAGGGGGGAAAAAAGGAGGCCATTTAGTGATGTAGTAATTGTGAAATAATGCACTGTCCAAGTTATAGTTTGCTTAGACCCTGATAATGTTTCAAAGTACAAACGACTGCCTTTTTCAAGGAGAACCATAACTGATTGGCAGCATGAATTTTTTTTGTTTTTTTGAGACAGAGTCTCGCTCTCTTGCCCGGCTAGAGTGCCATGGCGACAGCCTAGCTCACAGCAACCTCAAACTCCTGAGCTTAAGCAATCCTTCTGCCCCAGCCTCCTGAGTAGCTGGGACTACAGGCATGTGCCACCATGCTCAGCTAATTTTTTCTATATATTTTTAGTTGTCCAGCTAATTTCTTTCTGGTTTTAGTAGAGATGGGGTCTCGCTCTTGCTAAGGCTAGTCTCGAACTCCAGACCTCAAACAATCCTCCTGCCTCAGCCTCCCAGAGTGCTAGGATTGCAGGCGTGAGCCACTTCGGCCGGCTCAGCATGAATTAGCTTTCAACTGAATAGAACAACTTCATGAAATATTTTGGAAGGAAAATATATATCATTCAACATGTAGAATAGATATCTTTGTTAGGGCCTCGGAACCATAGGTAGACAATAACCAGCCATTAGCTTCTGTATTATGCTTGCTTGCTTGCTTGCTTAAGAGAGTGGAAAAATTTTCAGCTGACCCTTATCTAACTCCGGACCTGCCATCCTGCCTCTGCTAGTGTGATTAAGTTTAGAAACTAAGGAGAAGGGTGGTGGTGTATGGCACAACTGCTCAGAAGATATAGCCGCTAGTCCGGGGTCGAAATGCCCTGGACCCCTGAGGCGCCTTACATGCTTCATGTACCTAGTGAAATGCACTCGGGCTTAGATCACAGAGTGTAGAATGTATTTCAACTAAGATTAATGTTGTCCATAAATAGGCTACATCAGAGGCTTCCTCTTGGCTGAATCTTAGCTGCAGCTGGTCACTCCTACAAAACCCATCTCAAGGCTCCACACCTCCCCCCATCCGTCTATGCTAAAGCAAGATAGAAATGTAAGATTAATGCTTTCTCTTGCTTTTGTAAAAGTGCTTGCTAATTAGATTTTTAGAGTGTGGTTTTTGCCTTTAAAAAGGGGCCGTTTTCCCTAGCTCATCACTGCTTTCCGTGCCTGCCACTCTGCAGGACAGGAGTATTCCTGGCCAGCAAATAAAGACACACAATTTGACTCAATTCAGTTTCTAAAGTGGTCTTTTCTCAAACTCTGGACCATAACAATCTTCAATGACTTTCAAGTTAAATGTCATGAAGTTGGACTGAATTTGGTAAATTTAGTGAGTGTGTGTACAGATGGTGTACCTTCCATGACAGGAAAACATGAAGGGTTTATTGCATAGGTAAAAAAGAAAAAAAAAAAAAGTATTAACAGACCTAGATGCTCTCATTTCTTTTCATTGTATCTTGCATAAGCAAAATATTTGTACTAAACCTATTTTAAGTGACACTTTGCAAAAACTTACAAGTATCGTTAACTATATTTGTGTAAATGCAACATGTATTGTTAAATTATATTCTTGCAAATGCAACACAGCATCTTTAGTTTTGTAACATACTAAAGTTGAACAATGAAGTATTCAGTGTGGATTTGCTGTATCATTCTAATGAGCATTTGCTATTGCAGGGACATGTGTTGCCAAAATGTTATCTCTTCGAGAACAGATAGTTAAGTTTTATGAAGGACAGAACCAGCAATGTGAATTATTAAAAGAAAATTTCTTTAGGAATGCAGCATTCTGTGTGACATCATGTCAAATCAAAATGACTTGAATATTTCTTTGCAAGGTAAAATTAAGTCTATATGTGATATGCGGCCCCAAATCCAAGCATTTCAAAAAAAGATATCTTCTTTCAAAACACTTATTCTTCAAAAGGAAGTTTCAGATGATCATTTTACCCAGTTAGCAAAGGTCATTGATGAGCAGGATCATATATGTGAATCATTTGAAGAACATGCAGCTATTACAGACCTATTAATTGGAAAATACAATGAAAGGTTCACTGACTTTGAGAATTAACACATCACATTCAAATTACCATTTCAGTTTCATGCAGTTGATATCAACAAGGCAACTAAAGAAGTACAGATGGAATTGATTGATCTGTCAGTAGATGACATTTTAAAGCCATTGATGCTAAGAAAGATCCAATTGAAATATGGAAAAATGCAGTAGAATACCCATGCCTTTGGCAACATGACTGAAAAATGCTTTCTTGCTTTCCAGCCACTTATTGCTACGAAGCTACATTCTCTTACCTAACCCAAACCAAGAAGCCTTTAAGGTCACAAATGACTGATACCCATCTAGAGGATCAACTGAAACTGTGGACTTCCATGCTGCAACCAAATATTCAGATGCTTTCCAACAAAAAGCAGACAAAACAAAGTAATTAAAAGGTTAGTTAACTTTAAGATTAAAAAATAGTTCTCATATTTTGAAATGATTAAGTACATAGTAGTTAGGTTTTTACAACATAACGTACATTTTTAGGTATATCTAAAGTTTCTTGAATGTGGCCTTATTTGATTAGAGCTAAATTTATGCAGCCTTCCAACATGAAAATGTTCCCTACCTCTGCCTTAGACAGTTCTTCAGGTCACACAGGTGAGAGTGGCCCAGTCAGGCTAGGAACCAAGGCTGCATGCATGATTCCAGAGCTCATGGCTCCTGGTCATGTATATGTCATGGATTATCATTTTTTTCTATAATTTATAGGGTACTTAGCACCATGACATATCTATACTAAGTATTAATACATGCACACCTAGGAGGAGGTCATTACTTCAATTCATCTTAAGTTGATCATAGCCCGCTCTGGGCTCCAGTCTCCTCAGAAAATGTAGAGCAGATCCTCCAACTATCAATATGGCATTATCCCACATCTCTCTTCTCATGGAGCCTTGCAGCCCAGATTTTCCTTTTAGTCTCATTTGAAGTATCCACATATGTACAGATTATCTTCTAGATCAATTTTGATCTATCCTGAAAGACATTCCCTCAGTTATTACATATGGCTAAGAAGCCAGTTTCTCTGGACTTCCTGGAATTTGTCTAGAAAGCAAATATATTTATTTACAAGTTACTGGTGGAGCAATATATTGGATTAAAACAGGATCAACACAATTGGAACATTACGACCATGCCAGCAGGGTCCACTCTGTGCTACACATTATGGTCATCTAAATGCAACTCTGGATCTTCTTATTCCCAAGACAAGAGACATACTTTCAGGTATCAGGATAAAGGAAGTATGCAGTATTGTGGTAGGAGCTGGAAGCTTCAAGAAGATAAGAAATTTAGAAAAATCCTACATGTGGCTTTATCTAGTTTTAGTCTTATTTCTTTGGCTTATTTCATTGGAGTATATTTTTAACTCATGGGGCTGATGATGTGTTTTAAATATATGACATGCAGAAGTTTCAGAAGCAAGAATCAGAGATCAGTAAAAAAGCTTTTACAATTTTTTTTAAATTTTAAAAATGTCTGTTTAAGAAAACATTAGGCATAATGAATATATCACAAAACTGGTTGCAGCCCTCTGCTCATGAGATTCTTTTTATAGTGCGTCAGAGCAAATTTGGACTTCATCATCCCCAACAGGTTGGGATTGTGAAGGCACAAAAGTTTTCCTCAAACATAAATTATATTTGAAAAGAGAGAAATAGTATAAGCCCTTCCTAACCTCTCCATGAGCAGAAATGATTTATAGTTAAACAATGTGAATTAATCAAATCAGGGAAATTAGAGTACCCATCTCCTTAGACAGTAATAATTTCTTTGTGTTAGAAACTTTCCAGTTATACTCTTAGTTATTGTAAAAGTATACCCTAACTTATTGTTGATTATAGTCACTTTGTTGTGCCATCAAATATTGTTCTCTGTCTGACTACACTTTTGCACCAACTAATCATGTCTACTTTATCCCCCTATCCCTGCTCCCCATCCCAGCCTCTGGTAGACCATCAGTCTCCACTGCTGTCTCCACGAGATCATTTGTTTTAAATATTTAGCTCCCACATATGAGTGAGAACATGTGATATTTGTCTTTCTGTGCTTGGCTTAATCCACTTAACATAATATTCTCCAGTTCCATCCATATCATTGCAAATGGCAGGATTTCATTCTTTACTGTGGTTTTATAGCATTCCATCATGTATATGTACCACAATGTCTTTATCCATTCATCTATTAATGGATGCCTAGGTTGATTCCAAACCTTGGCTGTTATGAATAGTGAAACAATAAACATGGTAGTGCAGATATCATTTTCAAGTGGTTCTGCCCTCCCTTGTTGTAAGATTTTTTTTTCTATCTATGTATCTATCCATCCATTCCTATGTATAGAACAATAACAAGAATGTTTTATAAGTCACTTCCCTATATTATTTTATTTTAACCTTTCAAAAATCTTGTGATGTAAACAGGCCATACTAAAGGCATTAAGTCTACTGAGACTCTTAAAGGTTGTGCCAACTGTTTGCAATTCTACAGCCAATACATAGTGGTGCAAGGAATTCAAGCCACATCTATCTTCCTCTCCTCATTCTTTCCTTCCCACCTGCGGAATTGATTCTAGCCTCATTCACTTACTAACTGCTGAAGACTGGAGGCATCTTTTTTCAAAGAGTTTGCAGTGATTATTCCTATTATCTGAGATGTTCTTCCCTCAGAGACCTGACTCAATTGCCTCTCTCTAGATTTCATTCATTCAAATTTTTCCTTTCCAGTGAGGCTTGTCTTGTCCACAGTTTAAATTGAAACTGCTCCTTCTCACTTTCCACAATTTTAATCCTCATGGATTCCTTTATTCTGCATAGCATTTGTTACTGCTTAACCTACCAGATATTTCCCAAGTTTTTTTTTTTTTTAGTTTCTTTTCTCCCTTTCACTGGGTGAAGGGTGCACAAAGTGAGGAATTTTGTTTTTCTTCTATTTGATGCTACTACTTACAATAGGCCATAGAACATCCCAGATGCTCCAGAGATACAGTAGATTGATCAATGAGTGAATGAACTGCCTTCCAAGTAGTAACTGCATCTTCCACAGGCATCTCATGCTATTAAAAATAGAACTTGTATTTTTGCCCAAATCACTCATGTGCACTTATCCAACCAAGATAGCTGTAATATATAAGGGTACCTTGGGGTCCC
This sequence comes from Cheirogaleus major, assembly GCA_963574435.1. Taxonomy (NCBI): domain Eukaryota; kingdom Metazoa; phylum Chordata; class Mammalia; order Primates; family Cheirogaleidae; genus Cheirogaleus; species Cheirogaleus major. Next base: position 11,079 of record CAUYPO010004948.1, read on the forward strand.
CCATTTCACTTCCCTCTTGCCCCCTCACTATCTGCACCATCCACTCCTTTCAACCAGGGGCTCATTGTTTTCTCTTTGCTTCAGTCTCTGCATTATCAAAACACCTTTTTCACTTTGCTCTGTCAACATTTAGTTCTTCCATCTCACACAGTCATAGGAATGTTTCTAAAATCTACATAAAATCTTTTTGTTTAAAATACTTCATGATACTTTCTTTACTTCCCATACCATCAGGAAAATGAAAAATGCCTCATCATGGTATTTCTTTGTCCATGTTCTTCCCTCCCTTGTGAAACCCTACAATTGCATCTCTTAGCTTTGGTTTTACTCCTAAGTCACACCAGGACCCCTGTCTGGTGTCCCACTAGCTGGTCATCTGCCTTCCCTCACTTTGAGAGTGCTATGGCTTTGATTTGGAAATGGTCCTTCTCCACCTGACTGTTCATGTTTCATTTCCCCCAGAAGTAGTTTATGTTTTTATCTGTTCCCTATGTCTCAGTGCTTACCCATTCAGTTGAATTTTTGGTCCAGTCACCAGTCTTTCCTTCTACATTGTAAATTTTTGTGAGTCAAGAGATGTCTTTCAACTCTGTATCTCTAGGGCCTAGCACAGAATCTAGTGGAGAGTCCTCACTAAAAAATGTTTAATGAAATGAATTAGAAGCTGAGGGAAATGCTGTAATTTTCTCTTTTCCCCATCTTCAGATGGTTTTCCTGGGTTGTGAAATGACTTTAGAAAACATAGAATTTTCTGCAGTGAAGTCTAGTAGAAACTGAGTACAACCCACAGGTCAGCCAGAACTGGGTGTAATTGTTACTGTTGTGATTTGATATCCCAGTGGTTTACACTGGAACCAGACCAGCTATCAAAGAGAATCTTTTCTGATATTTTTAAGCATCCTCATAAATTCTAAGTACATTTAAATTTTTAATAATTATAGAACAGATATCAGCTCGCTCTTTCTTTGTTCCTCTAGATGCGAGAAGCTGGATGCCAAGCCCAGCCCTGTGGGTGAAGTGGGAATGTGTGAGCATGACTGGCTTACGTCTCAACTGAAGACACAGGCACACAGCAAGAAGACATACATTTGTTAACACTAAAATCAGAACGTGTGTTTCCTAACACACACCAAGGAGTATCTAGCCTCCACAGAGGTCAGGATGTTTGGAGAGAACAATAGAGGGAAGAGACGAGGGTGGGTCACCCAGCCTCTCCCTCACCAGGGCCTCACTTCCTCTTGGGTTGTTGTCCCTGACACCCACGCTTCACACAGGGATGTCAGGATTCAGCCTGTGAGGTCAAGAAGTGTAGCTACTTCCACATCCTATTCACTGGGAGTCAGAGAATTTTGTGTAAATTCTGTCTCAACCTGTCACTCCTCATGCATGTCGATTCTTCCTCCACAGTTGACTCAAAGAGCAAAGACACATGAGCAAAGGCAGATTAGCAGAAGAAGCGTTTATGGGCATCGTGTGGGAAAGATAACGGTCCACTGAGTAAACGGTGTTGGGGGAAAACGAGAACGTGTACATAGCAGGGGACCTGGGGCAGACACCTTTAGCACAAAGCTCCCACCACGCATAGGGGTTGCAGGTCTCATCAACACCAGTTGGACTGGAGTGGTGCTGGCCTACAATGGGCATCCTGGTGGCAACTTCAAGCCAGATATCTTGGCTATGTGAAGGGGACATCACCCAGCTTGTTGGCTGGGTGTTGATAGGCCAATCAGCAAAACTGATGGCATTAGTTTGGCACTGGGTGGCTGGGCTATAGGAGAGGCCAGGCCTATATGTTGTTCTGGCATTGCTTCCTTCCACACATGAGAGATTGACGAGACTTTTGCTGTCCATCAGGGGCCTGAGAAGTGGCTCCTGGATTAAAATGATGCTTACAGTTGGTCCTCTAACTGGATTGTCCAGGCATACCCATGCTCCTGGAGACTTGTGCTGAGGCAATGCTGCCACTCAGTGGTGTGTTCCCAGAGTCCTCACGTAAAAAGGGATGTGGTTCTTCCTAGAGACAGGAGGAGACCAGAAGGTGACAGCCTTGGAAGAAGGGGTGGTATCCATAGCATCGGTGTCAAAGGCAGGCATGGATGATGATACTGCAGAGGCCCTGCCCACCAGAGTGGAGGCAACAGGAGGAGCTATGATGGGAAAGCTCATAAATCAGGTGTCCTGGGGAAGAAGGCTCTCTGCTGCTGCCCATCACCGGTCCCCAAAATGGGTGGTTTCTAGGCCCAAGTGATGGTTCAAATTTGAGGTGGGGCAACAGACCATAAGTGTAGATGGGCTGATGGGGACTCTGGCCTCATCAGGGCACCTCTGTTCCACAGTACAGGGATTTGGGAAAATAGAGGAGAGCTCACACTACAGGTTGGGGGATAGCTGAAAATAAGAGCCATAGAAGGGGGAGTCATGTCCATTTGGATGACCTGAGGGTCTAAAGCAGGCTGCCAGGTCCAGTGGGCCAATGTGTTGGCTGTGATGGTAGACATGGCTGCTGTAGAATGGGCAAACCTGCCTGTGATAATGGAGGGGGTCCTGGCAGAAGGAACTGGAGGATGGGTGGGGAAAGAAAGTGTAGGAAGGGTTGGGAATGAAGTTGGAGGGCTAGGGAGGAAGAAGGAAGAGGGTTCTTGAAGGAAAGGGGATGTGGGGAATCTACACACATGGGTGTTGGTGACACAGTTCTGATCAAGAGTGGCATCAATGAGAATGGTAAGGTGCTAGGAGGATTGGGCAGGTCAGAAACAGGAGGCACTGCAACTGGGATTGAGTGAGCAGGGGCTCCGTTTTCCTTAGGTGGAACCCGCACAGTGGACCTGGCCCTAAATGGAGAAAGAAGGTTGGAAGGAACAGCCAGAGGAGAGCCAGGGCTTGTGAATGTTCTTTCATCAATTTTCAGTGTGGAGGAAGGTGGAGGGACAGGCAGGATCAGAAGTCCAGCAGCCAGGTCAGCCAAGTCAGGAGTGGTAAGAGGAACTGGGACCTGAAAAGTGTAGGATGTGGCCAGGGACTGGGAGTCTGTCATCTCAGCAGCAGATGGGGAGAGAGAAGGGACAGGCTGGGTGGCCCTACAGCTTCCCAGAGACTCTGTCTTAACCTCCAGAGCCTCTGTTTTCTCCTGCAAGATCTTGGTCTTTGTTTGACACTCAACGCACTCGTCCAAGGTGCCTCAATCTTTCTCTGCAGCTATCCATGGAAGCCTGGGAGGTGTGGGCAGCTCACCTCTGTCCCACAACAGTGGCAGTGGCACTGGCAGCAGCACCAGTGGCAACAGCAGTGGCATGGACATTACCCTTTGCAGGGCCCATTCCTCGCATCTCTGGGTGGAGAAGAGCTCCTGGATGTGATATATGCAGGCTTTTCACCCTGCATCTCTTTCCTAGACATCAGCACCTGGAGCACGCCTGGAGAGCTGGGCTGATGGTTTAAATGCAGCAGTTCCCTGGCCAACTTCTCCAGTAGCCAGGAGCAGCCATGGGCTGGGTCAGGGAGCACTGCTGCATCTGGGTCAAGCATCCCTTGATGTAGGATTCCTCCAGCAGGGCTGTGTGAGCTGCATGGCCTTCATAGAAGGAGGTCATCAGAGACACCTGTGGTCACAGCTACCATAATTGTTGTAACTTATATGATGGAATCCTCACAGAACTATCATGACACCATCCTCCATGTGAACATGTGTAGCATGATGTTGTTTCCAAGAATAAATAAATGTTCTTACAGATACAGTTTCAGCTTTCTCTGAGACAAGTGTTAAATCTAGTTGAATCATTTTGTTTTGCTGAAAGGAGGAGTGGTACACTGAATTTACCATACCACAAGTTTTGGAACAAGCACTTAGATCTTGTTGCACAGGGAGACAACATAGCAAGAAAGAAAGAGTAGCACTGGGGTTATGCCACCAGACTATTGACTTTGGACAAGTCTCTTATTTCCTTTGATCTCAGGTTCCTTCTGCTTATATAAGATGAAGATAATGATATGTATCTCACAGAGTTGTTGGAGAATTGAATGAGGTTAGAACATAAAGGACTCATGGTATTTCTAGAATCATAGATTTTGCATAACTTATGTTAATTCTGTGTTTCTCTTCTCTTCCCAATACCTAGTTCTGTCTCTTCACTGTACTACTGTCACCCTTTTCTCAACTTGGGTGCTTGCTGACATGCACAGTTTCCATTTTCTATCCCAGCAGTTGTTTTATTTGAAATACTTCTGAGTTTTTATTTTCCAGAATAAATCTCATGCCATACCAGGCAACTTCCCAGTGAGCAGCCTCTTTCCTCTGTACAAAGGATCATGAACAAAGGATTCCTGAGATCAGATCCATAGATGCCTGAGGGGGTGAGCTCCCATGGCTATTAGTGGGAGTATCAAATCATTGTTGCCCACGTTGAATGGGTGTTGAGATTTAATATTGTCTTTTTTTTTTTTTTTTGGAAATTATTCATCACATTTTGGGATGTTTTAGGTTTTATTTTAGTATTTTAGGTTTTATGATATACATAGTTAGAATATTTTTATTTATTTATTTATTTTTAAATTCTAGCAATTATTTTTAATTCTATAAGTTCTTTTTTTAATTTCAGCATATTATGGGGGTATAAATATTATGGTTACGTATATTGCCCATGCCTCCCCTCTCCCCTCGAGGCAGAGCTTCAAGTGTGACCATCCCCCAAACATTGCACATCTCACTCATATTTAGTTATTTATTTAAATTCTATCACAAAGCTGCAAACGCAAAATAACTATTAATTTCTTTAACATTTATATGACACCTGCACTCGAATGTTTATAGCAGCACAATTCACAATTGCAAAGCTGTGGAAACAA
>CAUYPO010004949.1:0-10847 GCA_963574435.1 Cheirogaleus major
AGCTCTTCTCCGTAGGTCTGGTAAAGTTTGGCTATGAATCCATCTGGTCAGGGGCTTCTTTTTTGTGTGTGTGGAAGATTTTTTATTACTGCTTCAATCTCATTGCTCATTATTGATCTGTTCAGGAGTTTTATTTCTTCCTGATTGAGTCTTGAGAGGTTATGTGTTTCCAGGAATTTGTCCATTTCCTCTACATTTTTGAGTTTATGTGCATAGAGATTTTCACAGTATTCACAGATGATATTTTGTATTTCTGTGGTATCAGTTGTACCATCTCCTTTTTCATTTCTTATTGAGCTTATTTGGGTCCTTTCTCTTCTATTCCTGGTTAATCTAACAAGAGGTCTATCAATTTTTTTTATCTTTTTAAAGAACCAACTTTTTGTTTCATTGATCTTTTGTGTTTTTTTCTTTATTTGTTTTCCATTTTGTTTTGTTTTGCTCTGACCTTAGTTAGTTCTTTTCTATTGCTGGCTTTGGATTTGGTTTGCTCTTCCTTTTCTGGTTCCTTGAGACATGTCATGAGATTTTTAATTTGTAATTGTCCTGTTGTTTTGATGTAGCAATTTAAGGCTATGAATTCTCCCCTTAGGACAGCTTTTGCTGAATACCATAGATTTTGATAGCTTGTTTCCCCTTTGTCATTCAGTTTGCAGAATCTTTTGATTTCCATCTTAATTACATTATTAATTTAATAATCATTCAGCAGCAGGTGGTTTAATTTCTATGACTTTGTGTAGAGTTGAGTGTTTCAACAAATGCTAGCCTAGAATTTTGTATCCTGAGTTTCATATATGAAGGAGAATAAAGACTTTTTAAGACAAGCAGACATTGAGGGCATTTATCAAGACCAGACCTGCCTTGCAGGAAATATTCAGAGCCACATTATACATGGATCAGAACGATAGACACTCACCAGTGTAAAACAACCCAAAAGCTAAAGCTCAGAGCTCATATAAAACAATAGCTTAAGAGGTAAAACAAAACAATAAGGAACCATGCAAAAGGATGAACGGAACAGCATCCCACATACCAGTTCTAACAATCAACATGTATGGTCTGAATGCCCCACTCAAGAGACACGGGCTGACTGAATGGATGGAAAAATACAACCCGAGTATCTGCTTTCTGCAGGAAACACATCAAACCCACAAAGACTCATGCAGAGTCAAGGTGAAGGGATGGAAAAAATATTTCATGCAAAGGGGAATCAAAGGGAGGAAAGTGTAGCCATTCTCATATCAGATAAAATTGACTTTAAATCAACAATAGTAAAGAAAGGCAAAGATGGCCATTATATAATGGTAAAGGGAGCAATTCAAGAAGAATACATAACAATCCTAAATATTTATGCATCTAACATAGGAGTGTCCAGATTTATAAAGGAAACCCTACTAGATCTAAACAAAGTGATAACAGCAGCATCATAATTGCCAGGGACTTCAACACCCCGCTGACAGGACTGTACAGATCATCCAAGAAGAAAATAAATAATGAAACACTAGACTTAAATTGACTTCTGGAATAAATGAGCTTAACAGACATTTACAGAATATTTTACCCCAAAACTATTGAATATACATTGTTCTTATCAGCACATGGAAAATTCTCCAAAATTGATCATCTCTTAGGCCACAGAACATATCTCAACAAATTCAAAAACATATAAATCATACCATGTATCTTCTCTGACCACAGTGGAATAAAACTGGAAATCAACTCCAAGGCAATCATTTTTAAGGGCATAAATTATCTCTCATTTCTCATTTGTGCCCATTTCCTCTCCACTTCTTTCCTCTTCCCCTTCACTCTCCTTCTCAGTCGGGTATAAAATCTGGTGGTAGCAACAGGTGCAGGTTACAAGATGCCTAGGAAGGCAGCATAGCGTAGCAGAAATAACACTAAATTAAGATGATTTCCACTCATCACTGTGAGTCTTTGGGACACATTACTTAATTCTATAAACACCAGTTTCCACATTTCTAAGTTAAGAATGCTAAAATCTCCCCTGTCTGTTTCATGAGACTGTCTCAGGAGCAAGTAAGCTGCTTTATATGAAAATACTTTGCCCGAAAGCATTTTACAAACTCTAAAACGCAATTCAGATGTAAGAATTATCATTATTGTCAAAGGTCAGAGTTGGGAGGTCAAAGTGCCGATTCTTCCTTCCTGACTTCAAAGTTGGAAACTACTGATATTAATTAGTTCAATTCATGCTAAAGAGCAATAGTCAGAGGTAAGATTAAATTTTAAAGCACTTGTGCAGGCAGAGTTCCTAATGATATTTTATACTTCAGACAAAATTGAATAATCATTAGATATTTTACTGCCAAAATAAAATCTAAGCAGATAAAAATGTATCTTCTGTTTAAAATTCATCATGGTGACTGGTAGAATTATATCAACATGGACATTTTCCATGGATAGACTCAGTCTTGAGCCAACACGTCGTCTTCTGCATACATATATCAGCGTTTGAAAGTGTTACCTGTTTTCCAAGTGTAATGTAAGTAACATAAATATTGATTGGAAAAGCCCCTGTTGTGATGCTGAAAGTGAAAAACACTTCAAAGATGCTTATAAGTAAATTAGAAAATCAGGTGAGCCTCCATCAGAATGAGTTTAATGTTTTCCTTTTTTATTTCCCTTTAGAGTTTGCAGGTTCTTTTTTTCTCTTCTGGGGGATCTTTCCCACATCACAAATGATAGATCTTTGTTGCATAGTAAATGCCTTGGAATTGACTAAATTCTCTCAAGAGTTCAGGCCATTTTCTTATTTATCATCTGTTCAAGCACATTTTTGCATTTTGCGAAAAGAAACTTCTCTACGGCACTTCCGGCCATTGTACAGCCTACTGTACACACTACAATTATGAGGACTTCTTAAATGCTCTAGAGAAGCACCTATTCAATAGGACTTTCTGTGATGATGGAAATGTCCACCTGCACTGTCCAGCATGGTATCCACTTGCCATATGTGGTTATTGAGAACTTGAAATGTGGCTAGTTCAACAGAGGAACTTACTTTTTAATTTTTTAAAATTTAATTGATTTAACATTAAATTTAAATTAACACATGTGGCTAGTGGCTATTGTATTGAGCAGCATAGATCTAAAGAGTTCTTTTACTTTGTGCTTTTAAAACTTAAAGGCAGTGTAAAAAAATCTAAATATTCTTTTCATTCAAGTCTAGTTACTGACTCTTGGAACCTTCTATCAACCATCCATGTGTGACAATCGTGTTTTGAGTCATGTATAATGATTTTTGGGAATCATTGTAGAAAAGAATGTACACAAAGTTTTGGGACAGGTTTCCGGATTTTTAAAATTGGAAACATGACTACCTTGGAAATTCAGGTGTATCTCCTTTTCTGTTCTTAAGTTAGTTTTGTCTAACATTTATGGTTCCCTGCCACAATTGAGGCCCTGCATGGCAGTTTAAGACAGCTGACATAAATCAGATAAGGTTACATTACCTGTACACAACCTGCATGTGTTCATGCAGACAACAGTGTAATGGAATAGATGAAGATCATTTTATTTGTGGTCAAATTAGAGTTACTGCAATCCTTGGATAAAGCATCTCAGTCCGTAGGACTTCTTTTTTTCTTTTTAATCTATAAATTAATTTCATGACAGACCGTCCATAAATTAATTTCATGATAGAATGTCTCATCTCTCTAGTACAGTGGCTTGATTGGTGTAGTCCCCTAATTAGACTAGGAATCAGTAGTACTCACTGAGATTCAGCACAGCATAAGTTATCCTTTCATAAGCATAGCCACTAAATATTGACAACTTGCTGTGTTCCAGGCCCTATGTTAAGTGCTTTTCTTGAATCCCCTCCTTACAATAACCCTGAAGACAGGTAACTTCTACTATTATCCTCATTTTCCAGGTGACAAAACTGAGGTGTCCCTATTGAAAAGCTGCAAAGCCAAGGTTTGAACCCAGCCAGCTGGATGCCAAAGCCTGTGCATCCAACTTAGGCATCACGCCACACTGTGTTGGCAAAAACTGGGTGAAGAAATTCATGCTTTTCCCGTGGTTGAAGTACTTTCCATTTTGTAATGAACGTGACCCATTCAATTGATGGTGTTTACACAAAATTCTTCTTAATATTTGAATAGACATTTTAAAAGAAAATGAACATGTGAAGACAAATGTAATAGGTTTTCAAAGAATGCCTCTTTCCCCGGCAGCAGTGCCCTAGAGGTAGCAGCTTTTGAAAATGAGTCTCCCATGAAGAGGTTGACATCTTCAGAGGTCTAATTTATTCTGAATTGTTCTCAATTGCTTTCTATTTGAGAAGATGGCAGCACTCCCAATGGTGTCAAAATAGGCCATATCATGGGTGATTTAGAAAATAAGAGTCTATTAAACACAGAAAATTCAACAGTGGAAAAGTGACAATGATAGCATTACTAGCTAACCTTAATTAAATACTTACTATGGGCCAAATATTTGTTCTAAGCACTTTGTATGACTAGTTATATATTTTTAAAACATTTTATTCTATGCAACATTTCTATGTGGTAAATATTATTGTTATACCAGTGCTAGAGATGAGAAAATGGAAGCACATATCTGGCCCAAGGTCACTCAAATGGTAAGTGGTGGAGCAGGGATTCAAACCCAGGCAGTTCACATCCATTACCCTGGGCTTTCTCTGTGTCAGCAACCCTCACTTATGGACAAAACTCTCCTGTGTAGAGACACAGAAGGCCTGCCCTCATATGGCCTGGATTAGCAACTGTATTCCTATTTTTTTTTTTTTTTTTTTACCAGAGTTTGCCCCAGGAAAAAGGGAAAAAAAAAATCCAATTATAAAGATGAATGAGATTCAAATCCAACTAACATGAGGAAATAAGGAAACTTGGGCCCTGAAAGGTGAAGTCATTTGCTATATATAACAGAATGCTTCAAGTTATTAGAAGTCTGAATATAACTGTCTTTTAAATTTTTTAAATAAAATCCTTTTTGGTGTCTGATTGGAAGGCAGTCGGGAAACGAGGGGAAAGGATAAGCTGAGAAAATTCAGGTTTCTATCCTGGTTTTGACACAAAAACAAAAAAAATTTCAATTAAATAGTGGACTTCAAGGGCATGTTTTTGTGTAATCCATCTTTTAAGAGACTCCATACTCATGAAAAGGGCTAAAAACCTCTGCGAATGAAATAGTGGATATAACAATTTCTTAATAGAAGAAAAACAACATTTTGATACATTGAAACAAAGACTTCTATAGGCCATGAATGGAATTAGCATACCTACTAGTGGTTTAGACATTTCATTGTAATGTTATTCCTCATGACCTTAGTAGAAAGGCTCTGTACTGGTTGATACCCAGAACAACCTAATTAAAGACAAACACTGCCGTATTTAGCAAAGTTTAATTTGACAGGTGAAAGCATCCAAAAAGTGATGTATTTTTTATCAGTAGTATGTTTTTTTGTTTTTGTTTTTTCCAGGTGAACAGCCACGAAATGACAATTACAAGGACATGCGGTACATAAAATAATAAGTACAATTTTGTGTGTACAAATGATTTGACTTATTGGATTCTTTGTGGCCATTTCCAAATTGTTAACTCCACCAATGTAAACAAAATTTACATAGAAGTAATATTATTAAGCCAGAAAAACTTCAAGTCCACTCAGAAACAGAATAGAATCTTGAATTGAAATATGGCATGATAATTTATCTCTTTAATGAATGCAAAAAGCTGGAATTATGGCTTAGCCCAACAACAACAGAGCCATAAAGTTCCGGAAGGTATTTCAATATCAGTTCATACATAATAGATCAAGAAGCCTGGAGTAGATTCAGAAAAGTTCAATATAAGATCTAGCTCTGCCATATAGGCAAGTGAAACAGTAACTTAGTTTCCTCTTGTAAATTAGAAGCAGGAATAATCTTTTGACTGTCCTCATTAGAGGACTACAAAAACCAAGTCAGATTATGCAGATTAAATTACTTTGCAAATTATATGATAGATATAAGGTACCATTATTTCGTATATCCAGTGAAGAACAGAATCAGTATCTTTAGCTTCTAACAAAGCCTACATACATGGGGGAGATGAGGGGAGAAGCTTCTTCTTCTTTTTTTTTTTTTTTATTTTTAAAGATAGGTCTCGCTCTGTTGCCCGTGCTAGAGTGCAGTGGTCTCATCATAGTTCATTGCAGCCTTGAACTCCTGGGTTCAAGTGATCCTCCTGCCTCAGGCTCCTGAGTAGCTGGGACTACAGGCATGTGCCACCATGCAGGGCTTACTTTATTTATTTATATTTTTTAGACATAGAGTCTCACTATGTTGCCCAGGCTGGTCTTGAACTCCTGGCCTCATGTGATCCTTGCCCCTCAGCTTCCATACTTTCTTTAATTCAGTTTGTTTCTCACATGAATATCCAACTTCAAATTGACACCTAGACATGTTTATATCTTATCCTAATCTCTGTCTCTCTGTCTGTCTCTCTCTCTGTGTCTCTCTCTCTCTCCTTCTCCCCTGTCTCTCTCCCCATTGTTCTCTTTTAGGTCAAAAGGAAAATAATGACCAAGTAACTATAAAATGACTGGAAGAACCATCAGTTAAGGTATTTTGGGAAGCTGATGTAGTTACTGAGGAACAAAGCTAATGTTGAAGCATTTCATCTCTCAGAATATAAAACTCACAATCTTAAATAAAACCAAGATTAGGTTAAAACTCAAAAATATTGTCAGTGAGCCAAATCAACCTAACTGAGAATACATGATAAAAACATATCTCTTTCTCCTCAAATTAAAATGCCAACTTGGACTTCTTACAGCATTCAGTACTAAAACTGTCTATCAGATTGCCAGTTCAGCTTAATCAGTAAAAATTTAATTATAAAAAAAAAAAATCCAGGTTACAGAAACTCTTCCAAGAACCTAAATCTCAAATAGTTGCACACTGGGGTGTGTAACAAAGTGTTAGCTAACTGACCGAATCCACTTTGGAAATTCATAAATACTAGGTTCTGAATGGTAAAAATTCATATTTTTTGACTGTTAGAGATGGATGAGATGAGACATCTATAACAGTCTCACCCTCCTCAACCTCTCTTTCAGGTACGAAAGGAAGCCTCTGACTGAACTGTTGCATATTCAAATATTTCCAGCAGACAGACAAAAATAATCGCCATCCCACCTTTTCTGTAAGGTCAGTGAAGTTCTAGCTCTCCGTGCATTTAGATGTTCCATCCACTTCTTACATGACATCATGTTCATAAAGATCTTCTCATGGCATCCAGTCTTAATCATCTGATCACAGTGGGGTAACAAAAACTGTCATAATCAGCATTTATGCGTCAAGCTTAGGGCGTTGTTCTTGGTACAGAACACTGATTCTTCGTTCAAGGGTGGGAATATCTTTACAATATTTCCTGACAATCCACTTAAGTTGAATTCTACCAATTTAACCAATGAAAGGCCACCATAGTACCCTAAGTGAGAATTAACATGGTAATTGACATAAAATACTACTTATCAAAGCATCTGTCTCTGGAGTTTGACTTGATTGGAGGAAGGCATTTAGGTGTTAGCTAACCTCCTGGAGACTGTATTTCTCATTTAGATAACAGTCTCCAGGTATAGATGAAAACACACATGCATGCACAAATACACACACACACACACAGAGGCTATGCTGAAGTATGTTAAAATAAGTTACAGGCAACAAAGACTAAATCAATCAGAAGGTACAGTGATTTACATAAGGTAGCCTGAAATCGAATAAATATATTAATCGCTGTTATATCTATTTCTTGATCTTTTTTGAGAAAGCGCCTGTATTGTTGGCAGCCAGCAATTATTTATACTAAAAATTAGAACTTTCATTTTAGAATTATCTCCCTATATCTGAATATGATTGTTTATGAAATAGTAAAGTAATTCCTATAATTTATCTAATGAATTTTCAGCTTAACAGAGTAGAATATTACATAGCATAATTTAATTAAAAACAAAGCAAATGAGGCCCTGCAAGCTAAGAAAACATGAACATTCAAGCAGAAAACATTAAGTAATTCGGTTTGACTTCAGTGTTTGAAAGAGCAGCCCTGTGCAAGAAACATTTGGGGCACAAATAGTTTAGTTTCTTATTAAATCATGTTAATTTTTGACTGTATAAAGTAAGCATATTAAATGGTTAAGAGCTTCTCCAACTTAATTGCCAATGTGTCTTCATTGTTTTCATGAAAGACTATTGCATTTAGTGTTAGTAACTCTGTATGTAATGTCGAGGAAAGCTTTTAAAAGTTTTATTCTATTTCCAAAATTGAATTACACCTGAGTTTGACTTTCACTTGTCCTACTATTTGGCTGAGTGCCCTAAGAATTTCTTCAGGTTTTTTTTTTTTTTTTTTTTGTAACTTTTTAATTATTTACAAAAAATTTTTGTTGGAACTTTTATTTTTTTTCCAAAATTTAATTACACTTGTGTTTTACTTTCACTTGTCATACTTTTTGGCTGAGTGCCCTAATAATTTCTTCAGGTTTTTTTTTTTTTTTTTTTCGTAACTTTTAAGAGATTTCCAATAAATGTTAGTGGCAACTTATATTTATTGAGCATTTACTCACGGTACTTGCACTTTATTATCTCATTTCTTTCAAAATAACTCTATGAGATTACCATCCATATTTTACAGATTAGCAAACTGAGGTACAAATAACTGTGCAAGGCCATATAAACCAATATAATAAATGGCAGGTCTTGGATTTGTACCCATGCACACTTTCCAGAATCTGTGATGTTGAAAGGTATTTTATACTGTCTTTCATATATGTTGAAGCATATTTTTAGGCAAGGAATTTTGTTTTTACTAAATCGCACAAATTAATTAAACTAATGATTTGAAGGATTTGAGAGATTTAATTGGTTTAAATTTGAATAGAATACTACAAACCCTCACCTGGTTGGGGAGACTAGGTTATTTTTCAATTTTGAGTAAAATATAAAAAGCATGCACTTTTATTAGGGTGTTTTCTCTTAGCTTGCTTCTTCTTCAGATTCAGAAGAATTTGGTTGCAATTTTCATCTCTCTTCTCATCTTGGATCAACAGTTGGGCACCGCAATGTCCTGTGTAATTATAACTCATGAATACTCTACAATGATTTATTAAATAAACACATGGACAACTTAGGGTCTATTAGTTTTGAATGGTCTAAATCCAACTGGCTATTATTACTTCTGGGCATTTTGTTGTTACTGTCTTAGGGAGAGATCCCACCAATTTTTTCTCAGGTGTTAAGCAGGTAAAGTCAGGGCAGGCAAGACATGTCCCTTGTGCTGGAGTAAGCATTCGGCTTATTCAGTAGGTGGCACTCTTTCCTTCTATCTACAAATCTTACAACAGAGCCCTAACATACTATTGGGGAAGCTGATATTGGTGCCATTTTCCAGGAAACATGTGAAAAAGATGCCAGAACCTAGTGTTTGATGCTCAGAGTATTGGTTCTTGTCTCCTTTTCTTTTAAAAGATAGAATTGTTAAATTCTGAAAAGTATCATATTTACCAAATTGTCTCTAAAATCTGGCCAAATTTATCAGACTGTTTACTTCTAGTTTATATCCCCATAAAGAATGCATAACATGTCCCACCTCCAAATAGTCATCGTAGTTATTAAATACTTAATGATATATGTTGGAAGCATGTGGGTCAGAAAACTTAATTTCGATACCATCAGATTTTCAAAGGAGAACTAGACTATTTTTTTTTTCTGGTCTATTATTTTATACACCCACAAATGGTCATCTTTGACTTTTGAGTTACACAGGAATAATACCTTTGAAAACAGCAATCACTATTAATTAATCATCGTGTTGTTCTGCATGACCAAGGGAAGTGTTTCTTACATAACATCTGTTTTGTGCTATCTGCATGTCAGTGGACTTAAAATGCTACTTATGTGTGGTCCTTTGACCAGGAGCATCAGCATCACTGGGAAGCTTGTTATAAGTGAAAATTTGAGGCTCCACCCAAGACCTTCTGAATTTTGGGGGCTGGGCGTCAGGAATCTGTATTAACAAGCTCTCTAGGTGGTTCTCAAGTGTGCCAGAGTTTTAATGAAGCCAATTAGCATTAATTGGTAAAACACACCAGATAGAAATGCACTTCTCCCTGGGATGCTGCACCTTTACTTTCTCTCATTTTCATTTGAAAATTGGAATTAATCTGCAATACTTAAAATGTTTCTTCTACTCATTTTGTGAGTGAATGAACATATGAACCACTTTCCTTTTGCTCCAACTTCTAAGTAGATCTCTGACTTTGATATGTATAAAATAAGAGATTTTATGTTTAGGATGCAAAGCCTTTTTCTTATTTTTGTAAAAGATTTCACCTTAAATTCCTTAGTATATACATATAATATAAATTTAGAATATATTAATCATTTACAAAAGACAAATGAGGATGATCTAAAGAATTGTTATTTCCCTTTTCAATGGGAAAAGTTAAACTATTCCATTCATTTGCCATATGCGCCCTAACCACAAAAGCCCATCAAAATCTACAGTTTTCCTGTATAATAAGTGCATTTGTATCTGAAAAAAAATTATGCTTGATTCTCAGTCTTTAAAATATAGAATTAGTTTAGTATTAATTGTCGCGCCCGCCTCGCCAGCAAGGAAGACGCGGCAACTGGAGTTCTTCTGACAGCGCTTTAATGGGGTTCCCTTTCTTCCTACATGTTGCGGAGACCCCGAACGGGGAAGCACACACGCTTTTAAGGCCTTGGCGGACCTGAAACCTCTGGGGATAGGTTGGGAAGGAGATGCCGCCAGTTTTCATTGGCGCAACCTAGCATCCTTCATTTACATAATTA
>CAUYPO010004950.1:0-23115 GCA_963574435.1 Cheirogaleus major
TCAAACTCCTGGGCTCAAGCGATCCTTCTGCCTCAGCCTCCCGAGTAGCTGGGACTACAGGCATGCGCCACCATGCCCGGCTAATTTTTTCTATATATTTTTAGTTGGCCAATTAATTTCTTTCTATTTTTAGTAGAGACAGGGTCTCACTCTTGCTCAGGCTGGTTTCAAACTCCTGACCTTGAGTGATCCGCCCGCCTCGGCCTCTCAGAGAGCTAGGATTACAGGCGTGAGCCACCACGCCCGGCTCAAGACATTTGTTTCAAAGTCTTTGTTTGGTAAGTCTGATGTCTGGGCTTCCTCAGGGACAATTTCCATCAATTTATTTAGTTTCTTTCAATAGATCATATGTTCCTGTGTCTTTTTAAGCTTTGTGATGGATATTATCAATTATTATATTGCTAGTTTTCAGAAAGGTTAGGCAATCTATTGACAACTCTAGCATGGGGTGATCACACATATAGCCACATGTACAAAAGATATGGATACCCTGTCAGTCACAAAGCTATGTAAATTTATCAAAGCAATCTTTGAGTTTAGTTTTCTCTCTGGTATGACCTATCTAAATGGAGATAAATTTTTTTTAACCACTTGCATTAATCTAGATTTATTAATAGATACAGCAGCCTCTACACATCCATAGGTTGTAATACAGTCTATCTGCTGATTCAACAACCATGGATGGAATATATATATATATAAAATAACAATACAACAATAAAAAATGATCCAAGTTTTAAAATACAGTATAACAACTATTGACATTGTATTAAGTATTATAAGTAATCTAGAGGTTATTGAAAGTATGGAGGAGTATGTGCATAGGTTATATGCAAATACTATATCATTTTATATAAGGACTCAAGCATCTATGGATTTTGGTATCTGTGAAGGGTCCTGGAACCAATCTCCCTCAGATACCAAGAATCTACTATATATATAGTAGAAATATCAAATAATCCCATTAAAAAGTAGGCAAAAGACATGAATACACACACACACACACACACAGTAGATCTATATATATCTGTATAGATAGATCCTTGGATTCTATTATATATATAGCAAATATTTTCTCCCATTCTGTACACTGTCTATTTGCTCTGTTGATTATTTCCTTGGCTGTGCAGAAGGCTTTTAATTTAATCAAGTCCTATTTAATTTTGTTGTTGCTATAATTGCCATTGGGGTCTTCCTCATAAATTCTCTGCCTAGGCCAATATCTAGAATTATATACATAAAATTTCAAAATATTATGGGGGCATAAATATTTCTGGTTACATGGAAAACTTTTGTAATGCTTGAGTCAGGCTTAAAGTGTGCCCACCACCCAGATAGTGTTCATTGTATCTTCTAGGCAGGTTTTTGCCCATCTCCTCCTCCCTCTCCCCTCACCCTGCTTGATTTCCATTGAGTTTTACTTCCCTTTATGCACATGTGTGCTCATCAGTTAATTCCAGTTTCATAGTAAGTACATGTGGTGTTTGTTTTTCCACTATTTAGATACTTCACTTATGACAATGGTCTCCAGTTCCATCCAAATTGTTGCAAAAGGCATTAAGTCATCCTTCATCATGGCTGAGTAGTACTCCATGGTATACAGATATCACATTTTGTTAATCCACTCATGAATTGATGGGCATTTGGGTTGATTCCACATCTTTGCAATTGTGAATTGGGCTGCAATAAACATTTGAGTGCAGGTGTCTTTCTGATAAAATAACTTATTTTCCTTTGGGTAAATACCCAGTAGTGGGATTGCTAGATCAAATGGTAGGTCTACTTATAGTTCTCTGAGTAATCTCCATACTATTTTCCATAGAGATTATACTAATTTGCAGTCTCACTAACAGTGTAGAAGTGTTTCTTTTGCTCTGCATCCATGCCAGCATCTACTGTTTTTGGACTTTTTAATAAAAGCCATTTTTTTTCTGGGGTAAGGTGATATCTCATTGTGGTTTTAATTTGCATTTCCCTGATGATTAGTGACATTGAGCATTTTTCATATGTCGATTGGCCATTTGTCTATCTTCTTTGGAGAAGCTTCTGTTCATGTATTTTTGCCAACTTTTAAGTGGGGTTGTTTGATTTTTTTCTTGCTGATTTATTTGAGTTCTTTGTATCTTCAGTTGTTAGTCCTTTACTGAATGTATAGCTTGCACATATTTTCTGCCATTCTGTAGGTTGTCCATTTGCTCTGTTGATTATTTCCTTGGCTGTGTAGAAGGTTTTTTAACTTAACCAAGTCCCATTTATTTTTCTTGTTGCTGTGATTGCCATTGGGGTGCTCCTCATAAATTCTTTGCCTAGGCCAATATCTAGAAGAGTTTTTCGAATATTTTCTTCTAGAATTCTTATGGTTTCATGCCTTACATTTAAGTCCTTTATCCATCTTGAATTAATTTTTGTGAGTGGTGAAAGATATGGATCCTGTTTCATTCTTCTGCATGTGGCTATCCAATTTTGCCAGCCAGCACCATTTATTGAAAAGGGATTCTTTTCCCCAGTATATATTGTTATCTGCTTTGTCAAAGATCAGTTTGCTGTATGTGGATGGTTTTATGTCTGGGTTCTCTGTTCTGTTCCATTGGTCTATGTTTCTATTTTTGTGCTAATACCATGCTGTTTTGGTTACTGTAGCCTTGAGGTATAGTTTGAAGTCTGATAATGTGATGCCTCTTGATTTGTTCCTTTTGCTTAAGATTGTTTTGGCTATTCATGTTCTTTTCTGGTTCCAAACAAAGCATGGGATTAATTTTTCTAGATCCGTAAAATATGATGTTGGTATTTGATGGGGATTGCATTGAATCTGTAAATCACTTTGAGTAGTATGGACATTTTAACAATGTTGAGTCTACTGATCCATGAGCATGATATGTTTTTTCCCTTTGTTTGTATCATCTGTGATTTCTTTCCTCAGTGTTTCATAGTTCTCTTTGTAGAGCTCTTTCACCTCCTTGGTTAAGTATATTCCTGGGTATTTTATTTTCTTTGTAGCAACTGTGAATGGTATTGAGTCTTTGATTTGACTCTCAGCTTGACTGTTATTGGTGTATAGGAATGCTACTGATTTGTGTACATTGATTTTTAACCTGAAACCTCGCTGAATTTATTTATCAATTCCAGGAGCCTCTTGGACTCTCTGGGGTTTTCTAGAAATAAGATCATATCATCTGCAAAGAGCAATAGTTTGACCTCCTCTTTCCTGATTTGGATGCCTTTAATTTCTTTATCTTGCCTGACTGCTCTGGCTAGGACATCCAGCACTATGTTGAATAGAAGTGCTGACAGTAGGCATATTTGTCTTGTTCTAGTTCTTAGTGGGAATGCTTTCACCTTTTCCCCATTCGGTATGATGTTGGCTGTGGGTTTGTCATATATGGCTTTTATAATTTTGAAATATTTTCCTTCTATGCCTAGTTTGTTGAGGGTTTTTATCATGAAAGGGTGTTGAATTTTGTGTAATGCTTTTTCTGCATCTATTGAGATGATCATATGATCTTTGTTTTTGCTTCTGTCTATGCGGTAAATCACATTTGTTGATTTATGTATGTTGAACCATCCTTTCATCCCCAGGATGAAGCCCACTTGGTCATGGTGGATTATTTTCTTGAGTGCTGTTGAATTCTGTTTGCTAGTATTTTATTGAGGATTTTTGCATTTATATTCATAAGCGATATTGGTCTGTAGTTTATTTTTTTGTTGTGTCCTTTCCTGGCTTTGATATCAAGGTGATACTGACTTCACAGAATGAGTTGGGGAGGATTCCCTCCTTCTCAATGTTATGGAATAATTTCTACAGAATGGATACCAACTCTTCTTTGTAGGTCTGATAAAATTCAGCTGTGAATCTATCTGGTCCATGGCTTTTATTTGTTGTTGGAAGTTTTTTTTATTGCTGCTTCAATCTCATTGCTTATTATTGGTCTCTTCAGGAGTTCTGTTTCTTCCTGATTGAATCTTGAGAGGTTGTTTGCAGAAGTGTTTCCATTTCCTTTATGTTCTTGAGTTTATGTGCATATAGATTTTCATAGTATTCACAGATGATATTTTGTATTTCTGTGGTATCTGTTGTAATATCTCCTTTTTCATTTCTGATTGAGCTCATTTGGGTTCTTTCTCTTCTATTCTTGGTTAATCTAGCAAGAGGTCTATCAATTTTGTTTATTTTTTCAAAGAGCCAACTTTTTGTTTCACTGATCTGCTGTATTATTTTCTTATTTTCAATTTCATTTAGTTCTGCTCTGACTTTAGTTACTTCTTTTCTTCTGTTGGCTTTGGGTTTGGTTTGCTCTTCCTTTTCTAGTTCCTTGAGATGTGTCACTAGATTGTTAATTTGTGATCTTTCTGTCTTTTTGATGTAGGCATGTAAGGCTATGAATTTTCATCTTAGGACTACTTTTGCTGAATCTCATAGACATTGATAGCTCGTATCCCCTTTGTCATTTAGTTCAATGAATCTTTTAATTGCCATCTTAATTTCATTATTGATCCAATAATCATTCAGCAGCAGGCTGTTCAATTTCCATGACTTTGTGTAGAATTGAGTGTTTCTCTTGGAGTTGATTTCTAGTTTTATTCCACTGTGGTGTGAGAAGATACATGGTATGATTTCTATAGTTTTTAATTTTTTGAGCCACATTTTATGCCCTAAAATATGATCAATCTTGGAGTATGTTCCATGTGCTGATGAGAACAATGTATATTTAGTAGTTTGGGGGTAAAATGTTCTGTAAATGTCTGTTAGGCCCATTTGTTCTAGAGTCTCATTTAAGTTCAGTGTTTCTTTATTTATTTTCTGCTTGGATGATCTGTCCAGTTCTGTCAGTGGGGTATTGTCCCCAGTAATTATGATGTTGCTTTTTATCTCTTTGCTTAGATCTAGTAGCATTTCCTTTAAGAATCTGGGTGCTCCTGTGTTAGGTGCATAAATATTTAGAATTATTATGTCTTCTTGTTGAATTCCTCCTTTTATCATCATATAATTTCTTTACTATTGTTGATTTAAAGCCAATTTTTTTCTGATATGAGAATGGCTATACCTGCTCTCTTTTGGCGTCCATTTGCATGGAATATTTTTTTTCCATCCCTTCACCTTGAGTCTGAATGAGTCCTTGTGCGTTAGATGTGTTTCATGGAGATAGCAGATGCTTGGCTTGTATTTTTTTTTTCCATTCGGCCAGCCTATGTCTTTTGAGTAGGAAATTCAAACCATTCATGTTGATTGATAGAATTGATACTTGGGATGCTGTTCTGTTCATCCTGTTGGATAGTATGTTATTGCTTTGTTTTGCCTCTCATACTATTGTTTTATATGAGCTATGCACTTTAGCTTTCGGATGGTTTTACTCTGGTGGGTGACTATTGTGCTGATCCATGTATAATGCAGTTCTGAGTATTTCCTGCAGGGCAGGTCTGGTCTTGATAAATTTTCTCACTGTTTGGTGTCTGGAAAAAACTTTACTTATCCTTCATATATGAAATTTAGTTTTGCAGGATACAAAATTATAGGCTGGCAGTTGTTATGTTTAAGAAGACTAAAGATGGGGCCCAATCCCTTCTGGCTTGTAAGGTCTCAGTTGAGAAGTCTGCAGTTAGCCTGATGAGTTTTCCTTTGTAAGTTACTTGATGTTTTCACCTCATGGCTTGCAGGAATTCCTCCTTCATGTTGACTTTGGCCAGTCTGATGACTGTGTGTCTTGGTGATTGCCTCTTTGTGATGAATCTCCCAGGTGTTTTTTTGAGCTTCTTGTACCTAGATGTTTAAGTCTCTATCAAGACCACGGAAGTTTTCCTCAATTATTCCCTCAAACAGGTTTTCCAGCTCTTGTGTACTTTCTTTTTCACCCTCAGGGATGCCTATGATTCTTATATTTGGTCATTTTACATAATCCCATATTTCTAGTAGGCTTTGTTCATTCCTGTTAATTCTCTGCTCTTTATTTTGGACTAAATGAGTTAATTTGAAAGAGCTGTCTTCAAGCTCTGAGATTCTTTTTTCTGCATGGTTAAGGCTATTCTTAAAAGTTTCCACTGTGCTTTGTATTTCCTTAAATGAATTTTTCATTTCCAGAAGTTCTATTTTTTTTTTAATATTTCAGTGAATTTTCTTTAGTGAATTTTCTATTCATTTCCTGAATTGTTTTTCTGGTTTCTTTCATTTTCTCTTGTACTTCATTGAGCTTCCTTACTATCCATATTTGGGATTTTTTATCTGTCATTTCAATATTTTCATTTTGGTTGGTACCCATTGCTAGAGACCTGGTGTTCCTTTTGGGGGGTGTTCTTTCACTCTGATTTTTCACATTTCTGGAGTTCTTTTGCTGATTACTTATCTAACCTGGAGCAGCTGTTTCTTCTTATTTTTGGATTTCTTTTGTTCAGATGGGGCTCCCTCCCCCACTCATACATGTGTGTTTGTAGTGTATGTTTGGTAAGAACCTTTGGCTTTGTTTTGCTTTGATGGTGCTTTGATGGCGATCTAGGTTCTAGATTGATGCCTTGATTATAGCTATCTTTGGTGTGGTGGTTTTTCTCAGTTGCTAGTTGTTTGTAGGCTGTAGGAGTGGTAATCTATGTGAGTAGGCAGATTCTCTGTCTCTCTTCTATGGCGGAGGATGGAGGTCTTTGAAATCCTTTCTCTTTCCCCAGCCCTGTGGTCTTCTTAACAGTGTGAGTTGTAATGGCAAGCCCAGTTTAATCTCTGAGACATTAGGTGGTGCTTGTGGGTAAGAATCAAGCACACCCAATATGCCTGAGTCAGTAAATGCTATAAAAGGCATGTAAATTGACCTCCTTGTCCGTAGGTGGTGCTTGACAGAAGGAACAAGCTGCAATGTTGTTTTGGGGACCTGTGACTGGCTCTAGTCCCTTAGGAGAGGCACTTGAATGCCCCGGGGGGTGGGTGTGGCCCTGGAACTTCCAGGTGAATCCCTGTTCTCTGCCACAGCACAGGCAGGTAGGTAAATGAGGCTGGGTGGGGCTGGGTAGGGTGAGCTTGCCCTCAGGCTCCACAAAAGCTGGCAAGGTATTTGTTTCAGCAGAGGTCAAAGGTCTGCTCCCAGCTTCTGGGCAAAGCCACCAACGAGAGGCTGAAGTGGTCCCAGTCAACTAGAAAGTCTGCTTGTGAAGGCAGGGCCATCTGAGATTCACAATCTGGCTCTGGAGCAGGCTTCACTCTTCTCTCCCCTCCTCTACTCTGCGGTTTTCCTCTGGCATCTGCCAGCATGCAGGGGTTCAAACTAGCTGAGCTCTCTTATGATTGTGCTGCAGGCTGGAAAACTTCCCCACCCATGATCCCGGCCTGGGCTGAAAGCACAGCCTTCCTGTGGGGGGAGGGGTGCCCCATGAGTACACAGTGGCTGGGACCCACACGTTACTCACCTTTCAGTTCTGCCCCCATGGGCTCCCTCGCCTCCCAAGATTAGTTCACAAATGTCCCCTCTGTGGCCCCAAGCAACATGATTGAGACCTGGGGTATGGGATCTAGCATGCAGGCCTGAGCCTGGGTCCTTGAAGATTAATCCCTGACTACGCCAGGGAAAAGTATGCTGGTCTTGAGTTGCCTATGGGGTGCTCAGGCAGGTTTGATGTCCTTCTGCTTGGGGGTATGCCCTGCTCTGATGAGGCCGCCATGCAAGCAGCACCAGGGAGGGCTGGGGAGCAGGGAGCACAGAGTTGGAGCACCTCCAGTCTGCTGCAGGACCTTAAGAGCTCTTGGAAGCCACCAGTGGGGGAGGGAATATCTAATGAAAAATTGGAGCAACAACAGAAAGCTGGGCTGCAGGACTTCCACGAGCACAGACTGTTGTGAAAGTTGTCAAAATGGAGTCGCTTGTGCTAACAAAACAGAAAAAGCCCTGACCAACAGAGCCTGGGAAGGCCATGAAGGGAAGGTTCTTATGCACCAATGCCTGATAACAAGAACTACCACAAAAGACTGCAAAAACCACAACCTTGCACAAATGTCATCACAACTTACACAAAGAATATTTCTACAAAGACATCCTCCCAGCAACTGCCTGTCCAGCTTCGGACTGGTGCCACCTTTGTTACTGATCCTTGTAGCCAAAGATAATTATCTCAAAACAATTATGTAATCCTCAATTTTCCTCTAAACACCTGTGTCTTCCTTTACCTCCCAAATAAATATCATTTTCTTTTCGAGAACCTCTCTCTGTTATTTAGGTTGACACTGCGCATGCAATGCCCAGTCTCGGTGTGACGCATGGGGATCCAGCTGGTGTGCGAGCTTTACCTTGGCAAAGCCAGGGGCCCTAACAGTGGCCTGAGTGGCCCTGGCGTGGGCCTGCAGGTTGGAGGTGATGTGGTGAAGTTTCTCTTACTGCTGGACCCGTTACGAGGCAGCCAGTGCCTGCACCCCACGCGGACGTTGGCTGGGCCTCGGCACGGAAGGCTGGTGATCCCGCGCGCCCATCTCCTGAGCCCGACCTTCCTCCCCGCGCCCGCCCGCGCCGCCGGGAGCCCTGAGCCCTGTCCCGCAAACTGCCCTCTAGTGGAACCCGGGCTGAGTGAGTAAAAGCACAGACGGTGACAAGTGCTGCGAAGGAAATAAAAAGGAAGCTGTGGTAGACGCGAGCAGCCGCGCCTCCTTCGGGTGGCCTAGGTGTCGCTCGACCCCGCTCCACCCAGCCTGGGCCCAGCCCGTCCGCGGCGGATCCTCCCGCCAGGCCCTTCCGCCCTGCGCCCCCGGGCCTCAGCCCCCGCAGCCCGGCCCCGCCCGGCCCCGCGGCCCCTGCCGCGCTCGCGGCCCCTCCCGGCGTGGCGAGCTGCGCGGCGGGAGCGCTTCCGCCACCAGGGCGCGCCGCGGCCGGCGGGTCTGACCTGTGGGGCGCGCCGGAGCGCACGCCGCCGCCTGGACGGCGCCAGGCGGGGCTCTAGCCCGGCAGCCCGGGCGGGGCGCGGCAGGGAGGCAGGGACGCCCCCGGGAGAACCGCCCTCCTCGCCGCGGACCCGGCGGAGCCCTCCCGCGGCTCCCGCACCCTCTGCTCCCTGCGCCGGGCGGGGCTGCTCTGGGGAGCCCCGGCGGTGTCTGTGGCTTTCAGGGGCCGCGTTCCGTCTCCGTCTCGGTCTCGCTCTCGCTCAGCTCCCAGTCCCGACGAGAGCCGGTCCCGAGCCCGGCACCCCGTCCTCCCGGAATCCTTGCCCGCGCTGGGTGACTCCTCCCGCACTCTGCCACCTGACTCACCCTGGCTCTGGTTGTCGGGAGCGCGACGCCGTGTCCCCCGGTCTCCCCAGCTGCTGCAGCGCTCGGTGTGGAGGCCACGCGTTCCGATCCCTCCAGCCCAGGGCAGGGGAGGCGCCCGGAGAGCTCTCTCGCTCTTGGGCCCCTCCCAGACCACTAGGCAGCACCAGCCTCCACCCTGCTCTCAGCCCTTATTTCCCCAAGCCTGGTCATTTCAGGCCCACGCGTGAAGGATTTTAGCACCTGACTCGGCTTGCCCACCAACCTCCGTCCCCGCCTCTGCAGCCGTCAGCAAGCATCACAGAGAGGACCGGCCTAACCCCGACCCATCCGATCCTACCCTGCCTAGTCTGAAGGCCACTGCCCCTCAGCCCTGGCCTCCCACTCCTGCCCAAACAGCTCAGCTTTCTTTAAAACGCTCCCTACTTTTGTGTGTTTTTAGTACCTCTTTCCTGATTTTTTGCATGCCTCTTTGGCCCCTCCTTGTCTTTTTCTGGATCTTTCCTCTCTATTCGCCCTATGTGTGGCATTCCTTCCTGGAGTCCTTGCTCTTCCGGGAAAACCTCACCATGCCCATGCCTTCCGCTATATTCATTTGACCCCACGTTAACATCTGGCGCCTAGGCCTCTCTCCTGACCTTTCACACTATGCCAAAAAGCAAATACACTTTTTTTTCCTTCAAATTCATTCACCTTCCTGTTTTCCCAATCATGCTTGTTGTCACAGCCATTCACCTGCTGGTCCAAGTCAGTAATCTGAAAGTCGTGCTAGATTCCTCCTTCCTGATTCACCCATCCAACAACCCTCAATCCCTGTCTATCCTCCTTTTTAAACAGCTGGTACATCTGTGCCCTCACCCCCTACTGCAGCTGCCTCGTTCACCTCTTGGTTTCCTGGCGCAGTCTGGCTCCATCCGGTTTGTCTAGGTTGCTGCAGGGCCGGCTTTCCCATGGTAACTCTGGTGATGTGACCACCCAGCTCAGGGTTCTTCAGAGGCTCTCCACTGCCTATAAAAGGAAATAAAAACTGCTTGATGTGACTTGTTGAATATAAGGACACTCTTCATAGGTGTCCAGTCTAAATTGCCTGGTGCTTAATGATGTAATTGACAACCCCAAATAAGTGACTGAGACAAAGACTTCAATCAATGGAGATTTATTAAGCCAAATTTATTATTATTTATTATTTATTAAGCCAGATTTATTAAGCATCTGTGGCCTGTGCTCTCAGGAGAGGGATTTGGGAACTCAGTGTTTAAGGGGAGAGGGCACACAGAAAGAAAAAGGAGGAGGGGGTGGGTTGATCACATTCTTGTGAGGCTCTAATTAGTGCTCAGTAAATCTATATTTTACATAAGAGGAGGTGAATGTTTGAACAGAAAAAGGGAGTGAAGGAAGAATTCATTATGCACATGTCTCTGGATAGGTGGAAGAATGATTTATCTTGTCTCTGTTCTGCACCTGGGAAGATAAACTTGTAATCAACATTATTCAGTGTAGAATCACACAGACTCTAGTTTTAGGAGCCAGACTTACAATTTGCATGTCCTTGTTGCAAGTCCTGGCTTGGAGGCCAGCCAGGAATTTCCTTATGAATGATCTGTGGGGGCGGTCCCGGTAGATGCCTGAGGCCTTTTACTTTTCCCTGGGGATCTGACTCATGTATGATGTTAGTAATAATGAATAGTAACAGCTATTCATTTGAAAGGGGGTGTTGTATGACTCAGCCTCTAGGCTTGGACTTCCCTTTTACATAGGGAGTTGGAGAGTCCTGAGATTTTTATTTTTCTTTACATAGTAATAGTAAGCTATTTGTTTCCCCAAATGTACATACTTTGGCCTGTTTCCCAATCGCCTAGATTGTCATACAACCCTCCTGTCTGTCACCTGGTCAGCTCATCCTCATTCTTCAGATCTCAGCTCAAGTATTAGGCACTCTGGGACACCTTTCTTGATTCGCCTAGTCAGACTTACTGTTACTACTTCTAATTGTTTTTGCTCCTTACACTTGGTGCCATTACAGTACATATGGCATCTTATTTCATTTGTCTGCACATCTGTATGGTGTCTAGAGGCCAGGGACTGTGTCTCCTGTCTTCATATTGCCAGTTCTTAGTATAGCTCCTGGCCTATAGTAAGTACTCAATAAAAGTTTGTGGAATGAATGAAACAATTATACCACAGTCAGTGAGTCAGTTACCACTTCACCAATGCTAGATAGGTCATATAATGATGTTATTAAAGCTGATCAGCAAAGGTCAAGTTATCCAAAGAAAAGCACTGTCAATGATCTAACGGGCTTTGCCCATCAGGTCGCATAACTGAAAGGATTAGAACTCCCCACAGTCCTTGTGAAAATGGTATACCGCCTTTGGGAGTGGTGTTCAGCTTGGGAAAGAAAAGAGAATGTGCACTGGGGGAATGTTTTGTGTGGGAGAAGTAAGAGAGGAAGGCGGCAGTGGTGACAGATGGTACAGCCCCTCATTCAACCCTAGCTGCTTTGTCCTTGGGGCTCGGTGAACAGATATCTTCCTGATAAGGGGCTGGGGTTCTCTAATTCAGGGTGGGGTGGGTACTGAAAGTGAACTGCCTGCCTTTGTTTAAAAAGAATGAAAATTTCTAATTACTTTTATTATTGTGAGTAGGAAGAATGAAAATGCATATTTCAGCCAGGCACAGGTGGTGCACACCTGTAGTCCCAACTACTCAGGAGGCTGAGGCAGGACAGTTGCTTGAGCCCAGGGGTCCAAGGCTACAGTGCACGATGATTGTTGCACCTGTAAGCAGCCACTGCACTCAAACCTGGGCATCATAGTGACACCCTGTCTCTAAAAGGATTTTTTTAATTAAAAAAATGCATATCCCATGCCCTCTTTTGCTCTAATTCTGTAATACCCAAGCCTGCATTTGGAATTAAACCCCTTGCCCTTTGTGTGAAATCCAAGTGGGTCTTCAAGGGGATCCCTTTAAGGGGAGCAGTAAGTTTGACCAAGGAGGCACCCTTCTGGATCTTCAAGGCCACTTTGCTGTAATGCAAGTCCCAATTTCAGCCCCTGTCTTCCAGAGCATCCCCTGTCCCAGGGCGGCATGATCCAGAGGGTCTTGTTGCACCATGGCACCAGCCACCGACTGGCTGGAGTTATCCTTGTCAATGGAAAAGAACACAAACTCTGTAAAATAATTTAAAGAGGTTTATTCTGAGCCAAGTGGGAGTGGCCTGGAGCCACATGCAAGAAGCCTTGAGCAAGTAGTCTCACTATGGTTGGGTTACAGTTTGGTTTTATTTTAGGGAGACATGAATTACACATAAAGTCATAAATTGATACATGGAAGGCATACATTAGTTTGGCTCAAAAAGGCAGGACATCTCGAAGTGGGGGATTACAGATTATAGGTGGGTTTAAAGATTTTTTGATTTGTATAATAATTGGTTAAGGAAATGAAGCTTTGTCTAAAGGCTTGGAATGTTTTAAGTTAAGATTAGGAAGTCTGTTAATCATAGACAAGGCACTGGACATATATCAAGACACAGTGATCTGTTTAGTAAATTGAAGACCTGCAGAGTTGGTTTAAGCTTTGTCTTGCATAGCCTTAGGCCTGTTAATGGGTTACAAAGGATTATCTCAAAGAAGGCAAGAGGGCATGATGAGGCACATCTGACCTCCATTCTCATGGCCAGCAATCAGCTTTAGGGTATTTCTTGGGTCCCCTTGGCCAAGAGGGGGTCCATTCAGTCAGTGAGGGGCTTAGGATTTTATTTTAGTTCACAAACTAAAAAAGTAAACAAACAAACAAAAACTGTTGAGAATGCAGCTCAGTGGTTATGAGGCTGTGAACTAAAATAAAATGTTAAATCCCCCAGCTGATGGAACAGACCCCCTCTCTGCCAAGGAGACCCCAGAGGAACCTGAAAACTGAGTTCCCAGCCATGATGGGATAGGAGGTCAGACACACCTCAGTACACCCCCTCCCTTGCTAACAGCCACCAGGCTTTTTCCTAAGGGCTAAACAGAAACAAACCTTGTGATCCAGACCAGCATTCTCTCCTGAGAGAGACCACCAACCATGGAGTGGTTTTAACCAGTCTACACAGCATGTACAGAGAGGGTTTTTATGTCTTTGTATAACAGAAGTAAGGGCCTAAAAAAGGAAAAATATATTACAAGTTTTCTCTTTAAAACCTCCCCCACTCTTTTTGGGAATGAAAACCTACATTCCTGCCTGGGGTTAGTAATAAGAGGGGCAGAGGAGTGTTCTTTGTTTTAAACCTCAGGTAATGGCTCAGCCATCTTCACCAGAGATAAGGCCAACCAGGACCACCAACCATAGTTAAACATCAATAACCTGAAGCTAAACACCCCCTTTAAAAGCTATGTGTTTCTGCTTAAAAGGAGGATGATGATTCTTTAAGAGAAGAGTCTGCCATCCTCTTCATTTGCTGGCAAATTTATAAACTTCTTTTTCCTTTTCCTCAAACCACTTGTCCTTGTTCTTCGTTCAGCCTCAGGGACAAATACTGAAGTTTTGGTAACACTTGCTTCACATTTTTGACATAGAGGGTGGCCGTTTCTGAACACGGCCCCCATAAAGAGGCATAAAGCACCATTGCACAGGCACATGTTGCTCCTCTCACAAATATTCATGACTCCTCCTATAGCTTGTTGAATATGTATATTTGGCCATCCTGCACAGCAGAAATTACTGTTCCCATTGTCTCTGCCTCAAAGCAGGTGTTCCTGGCTTCTAGCCAGGGACTCAGCTTTACAGCCTGTTGGAATGGTCACCTACAAGCTGCAACCTTTTATGAAAAATAAAGCTCTTTTCTCCAAGTTATGAACCTTGTTATTTCTTCAGTTGACAAGTTTTAAGGGCTTTGTTGTCACAGGGACTGGTCAGGACTACTCTAGTCAAGCTCACTAGGCCTCTCTAACTTAGCATTTGAGGGAGAGGTTTCCTTAACTTACCATGTGAATTGACCCAGCTCCCCCATAGCAATTACCTGGGCCCTCAAGGGAAGGTGCCCTGAGTCGGGGTCAGGCACAGCCTGTCCCAACACACTGGGGACACCTCACTTGGTTCTTCATTTGCATTTTGAAATGGATCACCCAAGTAACTCCAGACCAGATAAGAAGATGAGCTTCTCTTGTTATCGAAAAAGAGATGGGGGAGGGGGAGACAGATTCTGTTATTCTATTCTGTTATTTAGCTATTTCTTAAATTCTTTTGACCAAGGATATTTTTAAAAAATCTCCAGGGTAACAATATTCTCTTAATTTAACTCAGATTTTAAATATGAGCATATAATCTTGTAGGGGCATGAAAGGTGTGACACCCTTCCTCACCCATCATAAGGGTCACAGCCCACATTCCTGTAGCAAAGGATAACCCTCCGTCCAGCCCACACGCAGCTCTGGTAGCCCTTGCTCATTCTTCACCACTCAGTTTCTTGAAAGCAAGAAGGGAGGTCTCCAGGGCTATAGGAATTCAACTAGCTTTAGTAATCAGCCTGTTTTTCAGCTTCTTGTGTTACAGAACTCTGTGAGGCCTGTGGCTACCCAGCCAGCTAAAACTACCCCTGACAGACCCTGGCAGCTTACAGAGGAACTCAAGGGAACTTTCCTAATTACCATGCTACAGCCTCCACCCTGGAAGGAGCTATAGCTTCATTACCATAACATGCAGCTTATGTGCTAGCATGACCAATCCACTGTGCTTGTGCAGTTGGAACCCCTCCCCTGCATGTGATAACACATTATTTTCTTTTCCTTTCCTCCCCTCCCCTCTCCTCCCCTCTCCTCCCCTCTCCTCCCCTCCCCTCCCCTCCCCTCCCCTCCCCTCCCCTCCCCTCTCCTCCCCTTCCCTCTCCTCCCCTCCCCTCTTCTCCCCTCCCCTCTCCTCCCCTATCCTCCCCTCTCCTCTCCTCTCCAGGCAGAGTCTTGCTCTGTTGCCCAGGCTAGAGTGCAGTGGTGTCATCATAGCTCACTGCAACCTCAGACTTCTGAGTTCAAGCCATGCTCGTGCCTCAGCCTTCGGAGTAGCTGGGACTACAGATGTGCACTACTATGCCCGGCTAATTTTTCTATTTTTTGTAGAGATGTGGTCTTACTCTTGCTCAGGCTGGTCTCGAACTCCTGGCCTCAAGTGATCCTCCCTCCTTGGCCTCCCAAACTGCTAGGATTACAGGCATGAGCCACCTCACCAGACACATCTTTTTATTTTTCTATCATCCCATACAAAAAACCCTATGCTATTAATACTTTCCCCTCAGGGAGACACTGCTTAGGAGACTATTCCCAGTCCTCTCCTTACATTTTACAAGTGGTAAAACTGCTACTGATGAAGACCCCTATTCTCATGGAGAGCCACCTGTTACTCGCCAGGCGAACAAACCCCAATTTTTTTGGGATCACTAAGAGGACTGTCTCCACATGTCTCTTTTCAGGCCTGAATCCCACTCAGTTTGGTGTTCATCCCACCTGGGTAACTAGTGACGTGGGAATGAGAAGTGGTCTTTTGAGTTCTGTCTCTGTCAGCACCAGCTGGGGATGCTGTTGGCCTGTGCTCCATTGTTCAGGTTCTCCTCTGTCTTCTCCTTGGTCCTCTTTGCCATGTGCTCTTTTCCAGCTGTCCTTTAACATGGTGGTTGGTATTGCCACAGCTTCTGTCCTCAGACAGATGCCTTCTCGATATATGTGCTCTGCTGGGCCGACACCCACCGTTTCCCTCCCACGGCTTGATTTAGCACCTGTGGCCCTACCTTTGTCTTTCCATCCACCTGCCTCTCGACGCCTTCGCCTAAGTGTTTCACAAGTCTAAGTCCCTTTGACTCAAACTAGTTCCTTATGTGACCCATGATCCTCCTCCCTGCATATTCTCTTTCAGCTAATTTTATCATATGTGAGTTAGAACGAATGCTACTGAAAGGGCGGCCTTCCAAAAATAACAGGAAAATACCGAATCCCACAATCTCCTAGTAACAGTTGAAGATCAATCTTGAGTTCTCTCACTAACAGGCACCCTGCAGGAGTTCTGTTTCGCACAACTTATAAAGAAAGCTAAATGGATGGAAAAGAAATATAAATCTCTCTTTCAAAATTGTTTTTTGAGACTTTGCTTTTGCAGAGTTCCTGAGTAAACAGCAGGAAAAGGAGCTACAGCCCCAGGCGTATCTCGAGGGCAGAGTCATGTCTTCTGTGATAATCCCTCCTCCAAGGAAAGACAGGAAGCCAAGTCTTGGACTTTGACATCCTGTGGCTGCTTTTGTTATCAACTGATAGCATCACTGTTTTTTTCTCTTCATGCCCCTTAGAATCAGCGAGCTACCGTGGGCACCCCTTCTCTGTCTTTGGGACGCCACGCAGTCTCCCTTCTCTCTCCTCCCCCTTTCCTCTCTTTCTCTCTCCCTCCCTCCTCTAAAAAGATAAGGTACACTTTTTTTTACTTTTATATATCTTAATTTCTGCATGAAAAATCTTCCTCCACCCCCACCGTGAGCACCTGCTAGCCTTTCCACCCTGACGGCTACACATCATCTGGAACGCTGCTCTCCTCCTTGTCCTGTCTCTCCAAGTCCACATGGTTGTGACAGGCTGTGACTTCTGCCTCCTAATTAGCTCTCTGCCTCAGGGCGTCACAAGGACCACACACAGCTATAGGATCTTGTCGCAGGGGGAGAGACTGGGCTCAGCTCTGAACACGTGGGCAAGTGGGGATTGATGGCCAAAGGGCCCGGTGGGATCAGTGGATGGAAAATGACTCAGAGGAGACATCGGGGGTCAAAGGGATTCTGGCTAACTGACCTAACAGGATTCTTGCTGAAGGCAGGCCAGGTGGCCAGGCATCCCCTGGTGGAGGACGAGGACCCCATCGGGTATGGAGGGTGATCAGATATTGAAGGTGGGGTTCTGGCTAAAATGACTTAGCAGGGTTCATCTCTAAAACTGGGTTTTACAAGGAAGTGCACAGATGGGCCTAGCAGCAGATTTAGAGGCCTGACTAAAGTGTGGCTGAAGAATCCTTGTTACTCGCTTGTTTTCTCTCAACTCTCTGTCTGGACAATCGCTCCTCCTACAAGCCCCAGCTCAGCTGACGCCCGGGGAAGCCATCCTGAGACCCACAGAGCTTCTCTCCCGCCTTCTGCTCTGTCCTCCTGGGTGTGGGCACTCCGTTAGGGAGCACGGGTGTGCTGTGGCACCTTTCCCAGGCTCCCGAGCTTCTGAAAGAGGAAGGACCGTGCTTTGTTCAGTTTCATTTCTCAATTTCTCTGTGACCTGATACAGAGAAGCACAACAAATATTTATGAAGTTATGGGGAACTGGTAACTAGTTTGTTTTCTATAGTTTTCTAGCCCTGTTACCTACTAAGGGAGGGACCTCAAACGTAGGCATTTGTTGTGGGGAGGGTTTACAATATCCAGGCATCTGTGAAAGCAGTTTGTGTGTGTGTGTGTTTTCTTTTTAAAAAAGCTGCAATAGAAAACTATACAGTGGATCAAGAGAGCATGGCCTGGTCACATCTGAGTCCTTCACCCTCATAAATGAATTATTTGAATTGTGGGAGTGGGAGAGGCAAGGCCATGCTGGACTTTCCCAAAAATTCCAGGGAGACGGGGAAAAGCCATTATTAGGTCTGTATTGAAGGGCCACAACTTTCTCTCAATACAAGGGATGCTATCACAGTTAAGGGAAAGAAAACCAGGGGACTATAAGGAACCTGCTCTAGCTCTTAGCCTGGAAGGAAGCTGGGGAAGGGCCGCTCAGGAAAATATCTTCCAAGGTTGGTGCTGGATCTTCCACTAAGATATCTGAGGAGACAAGGCGGCAGCATTGAACAGACGGCCCCTTCCTCCTTCAGTGAGATTGTGAGTCCCTCAAAAATGTTCTCCACATTTCTAAAACCATTTGAGTTTTTTTTCAATTTATATATCAAGAGCAACATTTTATGTCAAATAAAAATGTGAACTGAAAAAATAAATGAAGGAAAAGTCGGGGCTGGTGGGAATGGGGTTTCCACAGAGCGGTCTGCCCAGGGGTGGCTGCACCTGCCCACCTGAGTGTCTTTCAGTCTCTCTCCATCTTAATCTCTTCAGCTCAATCGCAAGGGAGTGTCTGTGGACCCTGGGTAGAGGCTGTGTGTGCTCTAACTGGGCATTCTGCTCTTCCCTCCACCCCAAGACATCTTTGTTAATCTCTGCCTCCCCCCCCCCCCGCCATGTTTCATTTCTCCCTGGGTTATGGTCAGAGAGGCCCCTCCTCCTGGTTTCCTAGGTTGGAGACATCTGGCTTCACCCTAAGCCCTTTAGTCACTCTTCCTCATCTGTTGGTTGTGTTTATGCTTAACTCGGGTTCCCATCCACCCCAGAAGCCCAGGCCATGGGGGCAGATGTCAGAAAGAGCTTGGTGAGGGCCAGGCCTGAAGACCCACCACTAGGTTAAAGAAAGCTCTGGACAACTTTTCAGAGAAGAATCTCTGAAAGAATTAATCGGGAGCTTCCTCACTGCCTCCTCCTCAGCTTTTATTTCAAGACTTTACCTGCCTCCTCCCTCAATCTCCTTGCTCAACCCTGTTTCTAGACAGGGGGGAATTCAGAATTCTACCGCAAACTAATCTTGCTACTGATCTTATTCTCATAGTCTACTGCTTTTAAAGTATCTGGATTCAGTTTTACTCTCAATAATCAGTGTCTTTCATTTTCCCTCATGTCCAGAGGTCAGAATGTTCTCTTGCCCCTGTAACCCCTCACAACACTGATGTCCAGGCTGGGTGCGCTGGCTCGTGCTGTGGTTCCCAAGCGATGATCACGCCACTGCACTCCAGCCTGGGTGAACAGCAAGACCTTGCCTCTGAAAAAATTAAAGGAAAGTTTTTATAAAAATACTGATGTCTGGCTTTTAAAACCGGCCATATTCTTGTCACCCAGCTCCGTCCATTTAAATATTTGCTCTGCTCCTTGACACACAATTTCCGCCATGGACAGGAAGCCGCTGTCCACTTGCATGTGCTTACTCTTTGCTTCCTTTACGTGTTCATGCTTTCTCCAAACTGAAATTTCCTCCCTCTTTCTTTACCTCTATGTAATTCCTGTCCCTCCTTAAAAGCCCAGTGATGTATGTTCTAGTCTTTAAATCCTCCCCAATGACTTGTGCCCAAAGAACACTTTCCCCGAATTTTTATTGCTCCTCAGTAAGTCACAAACGGTTCAAGATACTTGAGGATGCAGCCATGATTCGTGTGCATTTGCTACGATAGTACCAACAAATGACACACTGCTGACTAAGACAGCAGTGTTTGGAAGATATATTATAAAATGAGTTACAGTGTCTGAAGAAATTCTCCTAAAATATATGTTAAGTGAGAGAATGTTAAGGTGGTGGGTGTGCAGAATAAATCGTTTTTCAGAGTAAACATCTCTGTGTTGAAAATCACTGTAAACGGCAAGTGGTATTGGCATCACATTCTCTTGGGATTAATAAGGTGTTAGAATTTTATAGGTTTCAGGGAGTTTCCTGGGTTATCTGTTTTGCCTCAAATATTTCAGACTTGGTGCTGTAGAAGACAGCACCCCTAAGTGGTAATTAGTGCAGAGGAAGGAAGAAAGGGAAGAAAGAAGGAAAAACATCTCAATAACAGCCTATTGTCTTAGCTAATGAACCAGAAAACAGGAAGCCTAAAAAGATGGAAGACTTTCACACGATAACTGATCTACTCCATTCAAGTAACAGAGAAAATACCTGCAGCCCCATCTCAACCCCATCGGCAAAGGCCCAGTGGGGAGCATAGCCAGGCACTCTCCCGAGGCTGCGATGCCACTGGCCGCCCAGCAATGCCCGGCCCATCCCCTGGGTGTCAGAGGAGGCTGTGTGGGGAACCAGGACTTCCCTCCCCACCAGGTGTCCCCAAAAGTGTCAGTGGAGACCACATGAGACATCTGGAATTCCACCTCACCCAGCAATAACAGAAGTCACCTCAGTCCCTCCCTGCTGAGGTGGTGCTAGAAAAACCTGCTGGGCAGTCAGGACCTTCCCCACCATCTGAAGGTGCTGAGCCTTCCCATGACACCGGTGCAGAGCACATGGAGAGCAGTAACAGGCATTCCTGACCCTCCCAGCAAGGGTGCTACTAGTCAAGGCCTAGTTGCGAGCCCAAACTCCCAACCCCATGGAGCAGAAACAAGGAGCCTTCTGTCCCTGGGTGTCAGCAGACAACAAAACTGAGACCTGCAGACCCTGACCTAGACTCCCACCCCCACCAGACAGTAATGACATGGTGTGCCACTTCTCTGCTGAAATATCTGAGAATAAGCCAGTTAAATATAAGATTTAAATAAGTTTCAGAGTCCCATAACATAATACCCCAAACATTCAAGTTTTCATTGGAAATTACTCACATAACAATAACCAAGGCAATCACAGCACATATAAGAAAGACACTGGAGATACCTTAAAGAGATACAAGTAGAACTACCATTTGATCCAGCAATCCCATTACTGGGCATCTACACAAAAGAACAAAAGACATTCTATGAAAAAGACATCTGCACTAGAATGTTTACAGCAGCACAATTCACAATTGCAAAGATGTGGAAACAACCCAAGTGCCCATCAATACATGAGTGGATTAATAAAATGTGGTATATGTATACCATGGAGTACTATTCAGTCACAAAAAGCTATGGTGATCTAGTACCTCTTGTATTTTCCTGGATAGAGCTGGAACCCATTCTACTAAGTGAAGTATCCCAAGAATGGAAAAATAAGCACCACATATACTCACCAGCAAACTGGTTTCACTGATCAACACCTAAGTGTGCATATAGGAATAACATTTATCAGGTGTCAGGCAGGTGCTATTTTCAAAAAGACAAAAAATAACACATGCTAGCAAGAATGTGAACTCTTATACATTGTTGATAGGAATATAAATTAGTACAGCCACTATGGAAAACATGGAGATTTCTCAGAAAACTAAAAATAGATCTTCCATATGACTCAGCAATCTCACTACTGGGTATTTTATCCAAAGGAAAAGAAATCGGTATTTCAAATGGATACCTGCACTTGCAATTTTATTGCAGCACTAATCTCCTGAATCAACCAGAGTGTCCATTAGATAAAGAAAATGTGACATTTATACAGAATTGAATACTATTAGGCTGTAAAAAGAATAAAATCATGTCATTTACAACATGGATGGAACTGGAGGTCATTATGTTAAGCAAAAAAGTAGATGCAGAAAGACAGATATCACATGTTTTCACTCACATGTGGGAGCTCTAGAAGTTGACCTCATGGAGGTAGAGAGTAGAATGACAGATGCCAGAGGCAGGGAACAGTGCGTGAGTGGGAGAAGGGGATGAAAGGATGTTGGTCAATGGGTACAAACATGCAGTTAGATAGAAGGTGTAAGTTCTAGTGTTTGATAGCAGAGCAGGTGACTATAGTTAGCAATAATGTATTTTACATTTCAAAATAGCTAGAAGAGAAAACTTGAAATATTCCCAACACATCAAAATGATAAATACTCAAGGTGGCAGATACCTCAAAAACCCTGACTTGATCCTTACATGTTTTATGCATGCAACAAAATATCAGAAATACCCCATAAATAAGTAAATATATATCAATAAAAAGTAAAATTAAATGTAAAATTAAAAAAGACATTCAATACATGACAACACAAAGATGTCAGGGACATTAGAATTATCTGACAAAGATTTAAAATCAGCCCTTAAAAAAGTGCTTCAGTGAACAATTATGAACACACCACACTAGAAAAAAATAAAATAAAATAGCAAGTCTCAAAAAAATATAAAAAAATACAGAGAAGAGCAAAATGAAAATTTTAGAACTGAAAATTATAATAATGCAAATAAAATACTAAATGGACTCAACAGCAGAATGAAGAGAACAGAGGAATTAATTAAAGAACTTGATAACAGAACCATAGAAATTACCCAATATGAATAACAAAAAATATAGAAATAATTTTTTTACAAAAGAATAAAGCCTTGGAGACCTGTGGGACAATAGCAAAGAATCTAACATCTGTGTTATTGAACTTCTGGAAAAAGGAGAAAGAAGGCAGGGATGAAAAAATATTCCCCCCAAATTGGCTGAAATCTTTCAGATTTGACAAAGACACAACCTAAATACGCAAGAAGGTGAGCCAATCCCAAATGGAATAATTCAAAAAAATCCACATTAATACACAATATACTCAAGCTTTTGAAAACTAAAATGAATTTTAAAAAAGGCAGCCACAGGCCAGGCGCGGTGGCTCACGCCTGTAATCCTAGCACTCTGGGAGGCTGAGGAGGGTGGATCACTCAAGGTCAGGAGTTCAAAACCAGCCTGAGCAAGAGCGAGACCCCGTCTCTACTAAAAATAGAAATAAATTAATTGGCCAACTAAAAATATATAGAAAAAATTAGCCGGGCATGGTGGCGCATGCCTGTAGTCCCAGCTACTCGGCTACTCCTCCTACTGAGGCAGGAGGATCGCTTGAGCCCAGGAGTTTGAAGTTGCTGTGAGCTAGGCTGATGCCACGGCACTCACTCTAGCCTGGGCAACAGAGTGAGACTCTGTCTCAAGAAAAAAAAAATAAAAAAAGAGATAAGGAACAGATTGAATGGACAGGATTGGGCATCTGATTGGACTTTCAGGGTCAGGGAAAGAGGAAAACGGTTTAGTCTGACACCCAGATTTTTGGCCTAAGAAACTGGATGGCTGCGGGTGGTATTCACTGAGAGAAGAAAGAACAAAGGAACAGAACAGCAGATTTGGGGACTGCGTAGGAGGTGAGGAAATAAGTGCCACCATGTGGGGATACACTTGGTGCCAGGCAGCAGCACACAGTCAGGACATCTGCAGTATGGGTCTGGATGCCTTCTGAGGGTCAAAGACACACAGAAT
>CAUYPO010004951.1:0-32869 GCA_963574435.1 Cheirogaleus major
TAATTGCTTTCTATTTATAGTAGAGATGGGGTCTCGCTCTTGCTCAGGCTGGTTTCGAACTCCTGAGCTCAAACGATCCGCCCACCTCGGCCTCCCAGAGAGCTAGGATTACAGGCGTGAGCCACCGCGCCCGGCCGAAGCTCAGAGAATTTAAGTAATTCTTTCCAGGTCACAAGGCAGGTAGATAGAAGATATTCTAACTGAACCCAAGTTAAGTTGATCCCAAAATCTGATTTATCTACCACTCTAGGCTAATATTTATGTGGGTCTAGCACTGTGTTGTTCGTCTTATTGGACACTTACTTGCAGAGTCAGTCAGTGTAGCACCTGATGGAGTTTCCCAGCCCATATCCCCTTACGCCTTACCATTGCAGTGCACTGGGCACGACTCCTGACTGTCTGACGTCTTTCTTTGGCTTCGGAGCCTGCTCTCCCCAAGAATGCCAGCATGGCAGACTAAATCACAGGAGAATTAACTCCCTCACCCCCACGCCAGCAGCCCTCAGCAGTGACTGATGGGGATGGTGTATAAAAGCCTCAGCTCCTCGGCCCGTGGGTGGGATAACCCTACACCGACTCCCAGGATTCTGCTCCAGGAATAAGCTCCAGCTCTCCACCTGGTGATGCTCTCGATAACACATCCTTTATTGGCTGCCGTTCTTCTACCGTCTCAGTTCCCAACTTATTTATAGATATTTCCTGGCATCCTTTCCAAAATAAACTACTTGCATTGGAATCTTGGTCTCAGAGTTCTCAAAGGTCTGCTTCTTTAAAACCCAAACTAAGATAATCAACAACATCTTGAATAGAAGATTTTCAGGAGAAGGAACAGGAGACTTTGAGATCATCAGAACAGAAAAAAGAACCGCGCCATCCCTCATTTGTTCCCAGACCTTTACTAGGTCTGTGTTTTCCGTATCCCATCAGCCACATCCAGGGAGACGGAGTCATACGTCCGTCCATGAACAGGTATCATGCCAGTTCTAGGGAATAGGGATAACACGGTGAACAAAGTGGGTGAAATGTCCTGCCCTCATGGAGGTTATATTCTAGTGGTTGCCAGGAGACTTTTTAAAAGAACCTAATGGCTATGCTAGAATTGAATAACACATATCTGAAATAATAAACAAATCATTAGATAAGCTTAATTACAGAAGAAAGGACCCATGAATCTGGAGCTGAAGCAAATAGAGTAAAAGATTTTTTGAAAAACAAACAGATCCTCAAAGATTGTGAGACAATATCTGGCATGTAATTAGAATCCCAAAAGAATAGGAGAAAGAGAATGGGGCATTTATTTGAAGAAAACGTTGGCCCAATTTCCAAGTTTGAGATAAAGCCATTCAACTTATAGACCCTAAAGCTCAGCAAATCCCAAGCAGGACAAATTCAAAGAAAACTATCATTAGGCAAATCACTGGCAAACCCCTAAGAACCAGAGATAAAGAAGCCAAAGGGAAAAAGACACATTACATGTAGGAGAACAATGATCAGAAACAATGGAGGCAGAAGACAATGGAAAAACATGTTGAAACTGCTTATGGAGGAAAAACCCTGTCAAACCTAGGGTTTTATAACTCGTAAAAGTATCCTGAGTTATCCAAAATGAAGCTAAGTGAATTATCTGGATTGTTTGATTGATGGAAACAGTGGTTTGGATAATTTAGGCTCTGAAGTGTGTCAGGTGAGCGGTAGAGTGTGATTTGGAGCCAGCCTGCATGAGTCCAATTCCTGACTCCAGTGCTGACTAGCTGGACGAACTGGGGCAAGTTCCTCAGTTTCTCTCTGCCTCACTTTCTCATCTGTAACACGAGCATGATGATAATATCCCCCTCGCATGGTTATTGTAAGGATTAAGTGAATTATTTCATTTCTAACCATCTAGGGGACTTTTTAGATATCTTTTTGGTTTTGACTTCTAGTTTAGTTCTATTATGGTCCAAGAACATATTTTGTATAACTTCAATTCTTTTAAATTATAAAGATTTGTTTACTACCCCAGGATGTAGTCTACCTTGGTGAATGTTTCATATGCAGTTGAAAAGAATGTGTATTTTTTGGGGGGGGTGAATTGTTTTGTAAATGTCAGCTAGGTCCAGTTGATTGATGGTGCTGTTCAATTCTTCTACATCCTTGCTGATTTTCTGTCTATTAGTTCTTTCTATGATTGAGAGAGGTGAGTTAAAGTCTCCAACTACGATTGTGGATTTGTTCAAGTCTCCTTTAAGTTCTGTCAGTTTTTGCTTCCTGCATTTGAAGCTCTGTTGTTACATGCATATGCCTTTAACTACACCATTGCACGTGAGCTGTGACTTGAAAGATAAAAGATGCAATTTTTAAAGTCAAATGCAAAAATAAGATGTAATTTTTAAAACGCCAAAGCCAGAAAGAGCATTCCAGGAAATAGGAATAGCTATTTCAGGGGCATCAATACATGAGAGGGCGTGGCATGGTCAGAGAATGAATGCAACGAACCATATTGCTAGAACATACGACGGTGGTAGAGAATCACCGGTGAGCCATAGAATTCACTGTACTTTGTTGTGCTAACCTTCGACCTGAATTATCCACAAGGATGCTAAGTGAATTCTCTGGATCATTTGCTTTTTGAAGACAACTGGTTTAGATGACTTAGGCTCCAAAAAGTGTCACATTGGCAGTGGAGCGGGACTCCGGAGCCGGCCTGCCTGAGTCTAATTTTTTAATTCCAGAACTCACTAGCTGAGGGAACTTGAGCAAACTCCTTAATTTCTTTCTGCTTCATGTTCTCATCCGTAACAACAGAGCTTCGAAGTACATGGAGGTTTTCTCATCTGATAATAATATCCATCTCAGATGGTTATTGTAAGGATTACGTGAGTTGACCCATGAAAAGTGCTTAGAATGGTGTCTGGCAAATGGTAGACACAAACAAAAACCGACCTTTTTCAAAAGCAACTGTCTGAATTAATTGAAGGAACCAGGCATAGGACCTTGTTGTCTTCGTCTTCTAGGGCTTGCCAAAAGTAAGTACCACAAATCGGGTGACTTTAAACAGAGAAATGTATTCTCTCACAGCTCTGGAGGGCAGAAGTCTGAAGTCAAAGCGTCTGTAGGCCACACTCTCTCAGAAGACTCTAACGGGTGACCCTTCCTTGCCATTCTTGGAGTTCCTTGTCTTTTGGCAACATAACTACAATCTCAGCCCCATCTTCACGTGGCTCTCTGCTCTCTGTCTGTTTCCAAATTTCCCTCTTCTTACAAGGACACCAGTCATTAGATTAGGGCCGACCTGAACCCAGTATGGCTCCATCATCACTTGAATCCATCTGCAATGACCCCATTTCCAAATAAGGTCACAGTCACAGCTTCTAGTTGACGTGAACTTGGTGGGAGACGATCTTCAACTCAGTACAGCCCTTAATTGTCCACATTCCTTGACAACTTGTTCTGGGTAGCCAATTTTTTCAAAGGCACTATATATATATATATGTGTGTGTGTGTATGTATATATATATGTGTGTATATATATGTGTATATATATATATATGTGTGTGTGTATATATATATATTGCTTTTCCCCTTTGAACAAAAATATTCCCAAATTTCCTGCTCCCCTTTAAACTTTTAAAAATCAAATATACTGACTCCAAATTGCAATTTTTTTTGTAGGCTTCGGCCATCAGTTTTCTGTCACAGAGGTCTGCGACGAAGTTTGAGGTACTGCTGTGCTTTCTGGTTCTTGGGTGGGCACATTAGAGTTGCCTGTTTTCTTTCCTCTGAAAGGTATTACTTGTCATTTCTTGCTGATGTGAACGTTTTCGTTAGTGGAGGCCCTCTCTCACTTCTAATTTCTGTGAGTCGGAAACCAGAACTCCAAGTCGGCCACAATTGTAGAATTTCGTTTTAGTCTTTATGACAGACCAAGCGGCTTCCCCTGAATGGAGTAAATTATATTTAGTGCAGCTGCTGCATGTAGCACACACAGAAATAAGCTAGGATTCTCAAAGTTTACCAATCTGGAATTTGTTGCCAAGGCTTGAACTCAGTGAAACCATATTATAGCTCATTTATTAATAGATAGGGATAGTGACAATTGCATACGTGGACATTGATGTCCTATTGCTTGTAATGCGGGGTGAGCTGATGGCATTTCAGCATGGCAGCTCAGGGCACAGCCCCGTCCTGGTGGTCCTGAGTGCTGCTCCGCTTTGCTCTGCCTCCTTTTGTGCCCTGAGTCCGTCCTGTCCCTTCATGGCTCTTCTCACTAACCACAGCTCTACGTGCTTGTTCAAACGCAGTGCTGAGGTGCGCAGGCATCATTAATTCATCTCTTTAGACAGTGCTGCTTCCCTCTCTCTAACAGACTCTACAGAATGGGGACTGCCTGCCTTGCGGGTTAGTGGGGACGGCTGCATGGTACTGCAGCTCTGTCCGTCTGTCTGTCTGTCCCCCTCCCTCCAACCCATGCACTGTGTTTCTAATACCTGGAATTTTCACCCCATCGTGAGGCCCTTTTTCTGCTTCCCTGACTCCCACGTGGGCACTGGCTTTGTGGTTGCACTGTAGATGAGTGGGGTGTGTCTCTATTTACTTAGTCTGATAACGTGCAGAAGCGCCAGGGATGGAGGAATGTGCAGTTCTTACATAACTGAGCCTCGGATTCCCAAGTCCATTAACCTCTGGCCCCTTTTCTGTCAGGATTCGACAAGGGGGAAGTTAAAAGTTTAAGACTCAAACAGGAGGAGACGCAACTGTGCAAAGGCAGATTCTTCTAGCAAGCCTTCTAAAGCCATTTAAGCTTTCTAAAATGAAGGCTTAAATACTGACCCCACTGTGTCCTCCAATCGCTTCTTCTGAGAGGGGTCGGCAGACTCCGTTGTCACTGAGCATATTTGCAGACACTTTGCCCTTAAATCGAGTTTTGCAGGTACCGACCCAGCTCTGGTGAAACGGTCGCCACAGGCAAGTCTGACTCTGCTGCTCTTGTTGCTCCTATTGGATTCCTCCTCCTGGTGGGCACCCCTTTTCTGCCC
This sequence comes from Cheirogaleus major, assembly GCA_963574435.1. NCBI lineage: Eukaryota > Metazoa > Chordata > Mammalia > Primates > Cheirogaleidae > Cheirogaleus > Cheirogaleus major. Next base: position 5,016 of record CAUYPO010004951.1, read on the forward strand.
CGGACCCCCAGTGGAGCTCTCTCCCTCTGGCAGCATCTCATGCTCCAGAACATCCCACTTCTAAAGGCATTTGCCTGTCCCATGTTCTGAGCCGCACACCCACCAGCACAACACAGAATCCTGGAATTTCCAAGCTGAAAGAATTCTACAGATAAATTAGATGAATTAATTTTAGTAAAGAGTGGAATAAGGGATATATACACACACAGATGCATATATGGGTATATATATGTACATATGCATACACACATATACATACAGTCATATGCATAATGACGTTTTGGTTAATGACAGACTGCATAAACGATGGCAATCCCATAAGATTATAATACTGTATCTTTACTGTACCTTTTCTATGTTTAGAGACGCTAATTCTTACTGTTGTGTTACAGTTGCCTACAGTATTCATTGCAGTCACATGCATTCCTGGTTTGTGGCCTAAGAACAATGGGCTGTACCACACAGCCTAGTGTGTGGGAGGCTGTCCCCTCTAGGTCTGAGTGAGTGCACTCTGCGATGTTCATACAACAACAAAGTCACCTAAGGATGCATTCTCAGAATGTATCCTCGTTGTTAAGCAACACATGACTGTATATGCAAACACAGCATATGTATAGTATAGAACAGAGGTACTTTGGGGATAGTCCCCCCAGTCTCTCCAAACCTCTTATAAGATTTGCTCCCTCATAAGCCCTGCCCAGTAAATGATACACAGATGAAATTTTCTTCTCTCCTTGGTTCAGTGAGCTGAAGCCAGGATATAGCATCATACCAAATTGGAGGGATTAGTGAGCCATTATCGTCCTCAGGAATTTTTGCTACGAGAGTTCACTGTTTATTCATGAAGCCACAAGTCTCTTTTAAATCTTGGAATTCAGTGTTTTTAATTGCAAGTTTTATTTTGAGATAGTTTAGAATCACATGCACTTGTAAGAAATGCATTCACTAATTTTTTTTTTTTTTTAGAGAGAGGGTCTCATTCTATTGTCCAGGCTGGAGTACAAGTGGCTTGATCATAGCTCACTGCAGCCTTGAAATCTTGGACTCAGATGATCTTCCTGCCTCAGCCTTTAGAGTCACTGGGACTACAGGCATGCATTTTAAATTTTTTTGTAGAGATAGTGTCTCACTATGTTGCCTAGGCTGGTCTTGAACTCCTGGCCTCAAGCGATCCTCCCACCTTGGCCTCCCAAAGTGCTGGGAATACAGGTGTGAGCCCACTGTGCTCTGCATTCAGTACTTTAATCCATGGAATAGTTTCACAATACCTCACATACTGTGGGTGTGTTCAGTATGTAATGGTTAATGGACAGATTGGTAAAATAACTATAATTTGTGCCTACAAGAGACCTCTTGAGGGAAATATATTTAGAAATTATTAATACGGAAATAATTGTGTACATATATATGGGATAATTATGTTTGGAAATTACTGGGATACACATATACATGCATATCTATCAGTATATAGGGACCCAGGGATAGACAGCAAATCTGGATCATTCAGTGTCTTTGTGTCTTGTTTCTTATGCATTTCTCATTTTTAAGTTTAAGACAATACGCACCTAACCCCAACATGTTCTACGGTTGTTAATTAGCGAACACAGTGAAACCTAACTTGTGAAACGCTAGTGTTTTCTTCATTTACTTGGTCAGGAATCTGAGGTCAGAGTCTGGAGAGGGACCTGGAAGGGCTTGCGGCACCCCCCGCCCCCCAGCCTGTGCAGCGAGGCGTGCAGTGAGGCTCGCGACGGTCCCACGCACGGAAGGGCAGCACTTCCTCTAGTCCAGACCCACCCACGGTGGATCTATTTATCATCCTTTCATCTTCCTCTAGAATCCTGACAGGCAAGAATGCTGCCTCGGGGCTGCCGTGCGGCCAAGTGCAACAGCCCACTCTAAGGGAACCGCAAATGTTTGGAATTTGAGGTGGATGGAACACTAAAAATCAGACACCTTAAGAAACTGAAGTTTGGGAACAAGTTAGTCAAGCCTTGGCTCCCTGGAACTGCATTTGTTAAGTATTGCATTAAAACCGACCTTTCTGCAAGAGTTTGTGGAGAACAGTAGTTAGTGGGGTTTTTACCGTTTTATTTATTTATTTTTTTATTTTTTGGAGACAGAGTCTTACTCTATTGCCTCGGCTAGAGTGCCGTGGCGTCAACTAGCTCACAGCAACCTCAAACTCCTGGGCTCAAGTGATCCTCCTGTCTCCCAGCCTCCCGAGTAGCTGGGACTACAGGCATGTGCCACCATGCCTGGCTAATTTTTTCTATATATATTTTTAGTTGGCCAATTAATTTCTTTCTATTTATAGTAGAGACGGGGGTCTCGCTCTTGCTCAGGCTAGTTTCGAACTCCTGACCTTGAGCGATCCTCCCAGAGTGTTAGGATTACAGGCGTGAGCCGCCGCGCCCGGCCTTTTTTTCTTTTAATTTGATAAAAACTCACTCTGCCAGCTGAGCGTGCAGTTTGGGGTGAGAGCAGGTTACTTTCTCTGTGGGAGGCCGAAGTGCTAGAGTGAGGGCCCTCTGGGGGAGTTCTGGCGGATGCTGTTGATGAAGGTTTACACTGAAAGCCATGCTGAGTCTGAAATACGCATTCCGCAGGCCAGTGGGGGCCGTGCACCACTCACCACCACTCAGATCCCTCCCCAGGCAAGGTCCCCTCCCTCACCTTCTCAGGAACAAAGTCACATAGCTTCTGTCCAAAGGAAGAAAGTAAAAAATCTCTAATTCTGAGGAAGGCAAAAAGCAAAGTTACACAAAGAATGAAAGGGAAAAAAATCATCTGGAGAAACTGCTTGCTGAGATTTTAAAGCTTTCTCCTCCTTGATCTCATGGGAATATCCTGGGACAGCGAGCACGGTGGTTTGATGAGCACAGACTGTAGTTCCTAAAGCCAGGGGCAGCAGGAGCTGTCAGGGTCAAAGGCAGGCCCCTGGTCCTAAATCCCCACGTCCTGGGAGTGGCTCACGTGGGTAGCGAGGGAGCGGTGATGGGGAGGTGGGGACCGGGTGGGGAGGAGCAAAGTTGGCAGATGCAGAATTAAGCTCAGAATGTGGGGGATCCTGTTGTGTTATTTATCCTTCCTCCCTGACATTCCATGGAGGGACAATCTGGTGACAACCAACACTGAGGGGAGGTCTAAAAGGAAAGAGAAGGCCAGAGACATCCCCAAGCCTTGGAGATGTGTGGAAGGCAAACATCTACTTTGGTCCTGAATCTTGGCCCCAGCTTTCATTTCGTAATTGGCTCCATGAACAAACACAAACTGATAGCCCTCATGTATGTTTTCCCTGTAACTTTCTTATGCTTTGGATTCTCAGGCCAGTAGGGTTCAATGACCAGAACATTATAATCTTCTTGTTCAACTAACCCTTTTACCTTTTGGGTTGTCTCCCAGAAACGTCAGACTTGGCAGGATAACAACACCAAGGTTCCCCATCCATCGCTAACCTGTGACTTCTGAATTAGACACAACCTGCCCTAATACACGTAGCCACCTTCCTGAACCCTTATAAAACCCCCTTACCCTCAGCTGGTTGGAGAGACAGCTTTCAGGCAGTTCTGCTGTCTCCCAGGTGCTATTATCTGTAAGAAACTATCTTTCTCCCTTGGCAGTCCTCGTTGACTCAGTAATTGGCTTTCTGTGCAGCAAGCAATTGGACCTAGGCAGAACCGCGTTGTGGGTTCAGTAATATTAATAATTTCCCTTTGCCACCTGGTGACTTCTCCACTAACTGCCCCGATCCTGTGTCCTTGGGGATGGTTCTGAGCCCAGGTCCCCAAATCCAGAATGACAAACTCTGAGAGTAAAAAGGAGCTGCAAGAGATTTGAAAGGGTAGCCCAGGATCGCTTTGGGTCTGAGTGTGATAATAATGAATAGTGCTTGGCCTTCTCTAGGCAAAAGGATTCTATTCCACACTGCTTTATGGTAAGGGTGCCAGATCTAGCAAAGAAAAATGCCGACTACACTTATTGCAGAACAAGACCAATCTGGTTTAACTTTGTGTTTTTCAGTTGCCACAGCCCCTCAGGTTGCATGTTACATAACCTGAGCGTGCTCAGATGAACCAGGCTTGCAACTCTGGGGGCGGAGGGAAGCCCAGACCAAAGAACAGGGACCGATTTAAGAACCAGACACCACATGGCATAATCCACGATCTAATCGGATCGAGCCCTGGCATCACCCCATGACAAGTCGGACCACGCCTCCCGACATCACCTCGTTGCAAGATCCCATCAGATCTCACCTTATTACCCTCTAAGTATAAAACCTGCCCCAGCCTCCAGCTTGGGGAGACAGATTTGAGCCAGATTCCTATCTCCTTGCTTGGCTGCCTTACAGTAAACTTTTCTCTTTACAAAAACCGGTGCTTTGATGTTTGGCTTACCATTGCACACGGGCAGACAGACCCAGCTCGGTTTGATGACAACACTGATACATGCTACAACATGGATGAAACTTGAAAACATGCTAAGTGAAACAAGCCAGTTATAAAAGACCCCATACTGTAGGAGTCCATGCATATGGAGTGTCCAGAATGGGAAAATCTGTAAAGACAGAAAGTTGATTCGTGCTCATCCAGGGCTACAGGGTGAGGGGACAGGGATGGAAAGTGACTGATAAAGGCTACAGGGTGATAAAAATGCATTAATACAAAAATGGTTGTAAAACTCCATATACTAAAACTTATTGAACTCAAAGTGGTGAAATTTTATGATACATGAATATTTTAATAAAGCTGTTTTAAAAATACAGGAGACAAAGGCTGTAAAATGATCCACAATATTCAAACCTGGAATTAGTGTAAAAAGTGAGATTAATTTCACAAGGGCTCTAAATCTCTTAATTGTGGGTGAGAAAATTCCTTTTCATTCGTTCTTAAAGACTGAACATGTTTGAAACCAGTATTACCTTTTCCCATCTTCTGTTCATTCTGCACCACAAGTATTCTCTTTGCTATTTCTTTACATTTTAGATAAATCATGAGAAGTTTAGAATAAGTATATCCAGTGCAACATATGGAATACAGTTATAATAAAAATATTTTGATTATTTGAAATTCAAATTTAACTAGATGTCCAGTATTTTATTTGGCAACACTATTTATGATTCGACTAAATGCCTCAGAAAGCATCAATCTACAGCAAAAGTAAAAAGAAATAGTTGGTGTGATGTCATTTAACTGAGATTTAAGGAGACCTCTACATACTTGGGGCACCAAAATGCTTAACAATTCCTGAGACTAAGAACTTCTTGATTTAATGCTAACCATGTTGTTTGTAAAGTTCCACTCATAGCCACCAAGGCAGACAGATCCAGGAAGAAAAAAATATCTTTTAAATTCTATTATTAAAAATTTCCAAAAATTATTGAAAATGTCTAGAAGTGAGAAGAACTGGATATTTTAATAAGATCCTTCTAATCTTTTCATACTATAAATCTTGCCATTAAATCAGAAACATTATAGGGGAAGCTCAAGAATGTGGATCTTTTGAAAAATTTTGGCTTGTTTGAGTATATGAGAAATTATTATAAATATTCATTATGTAATGATTGTCATACAATGGGATTTACTATAGATTGTCATACTTTATGGAAAGAAATGAAGGTACCTTTAAGTAAAGGTGCTATATATATACATATGTATATAGTTTTTTAATTTTAATTTTTTCCCTCTAACTTCCTGGATGTTTTGGATTTGTTTTAAGGAGATGTCTCGGTTTGCCAATTCTGGTAAGCAGAATTTTTTTAAGTTTGCACTTGCATAAGGTGTGTAACAGAGCAACCATACCTCTGTTTTAATCCTAGAAAATCCAGCATAAAAACAATATGATGGCATGAATCAATGCAAGATTATTAAAAATTTAACTAGAAGGTTGTACCTGCTAAAACTCTGCTCATGCTCTTAGTACAGGTGTAAAAGAGGTCAATATTCTTTTTCTTATTTTATAAATTGGAAAATGTAAAACTGCAATAATTGCTCTGAATTTAGTAATTTGATCAATTGGAATTAGAATATGTTGGGATTACATAGTGCAGCATTTAACCAAGCCTAATATTTTTGATTAAATATTTTAAATATGATATTGGTATGATAATGGATTAATTTTTCTAAATAAAAATAATAGATTAAAAGAAATTTAAATTAAATTAAATTGGCATGTTCCATATAGGTTCTGAGAAAGAGACCAAATCTTTCCCCTTGAATAATTTCAGTACTTATAGGGAGCACAAAGGATATCAACACAAGGCAATGACTTTCAGAACACTTTCCTTTTCCTACTTATACCTAGAGTTGTAAAAAATCATCCATGTAGGTCATACATTGGGATTTAGAGTCCTAAGAGGACATTGCATAATTGTTCTCTTTTTGAAAATTTCCTTTTAAGTGCTAAAATATTTTTTCTTTTAATTTTAGTTGGTACATAATAATTGCACATATTTATGGGACACAGAGTGATTTTCCATACATGTATACAATATGTAATAATCAAACCAGGGTAATTAGCATATCCATGACTTCAAACATTATCATTTCTTTGTGTTGTAAACATTCAAAATCCTCTCTTCTAGCTTTTTGAGAATATATCATACACTATAGCTAACCGTATTTACCCTACAGAACACCAGAACTCATTCTTCCTACCCAGCTGTAACTCTGTATCCTTTAACCAACCTATCTCCCTCCTTTCTGCCCTTCCCGGCCTCTACTAAAATCTGTATATAAGAAATAGTTGTGAAAAAGAAAAGTCTGCACTTTTTTAAATAAAAATAAGAAGCAGAATTTAAGAGGTTGAAGAATATTTGGGGACCAAACCTGCTTGAAAAAAAAACTTCACATAGCTGACTCCATTCCTTAGATTCATGAGAGCTTTTTCTGCTAAAACTCTCAAGGACTGGAGTGTTTCTGGAAACAGGAACAGGGAGAATGCTGAAGCCGCCAGAGCTGGCACTGAGCTCAGACACCTTTGGCTGTTCCTCCTTGCCTAGAGTTGACTCATGTGGTCTGTTGGATTCTCGCCCCAGCCATGCTAATTAAGGCCACAATGCAAATGAAGAAGCTCAAACTTCCCGAACACACAAAGCTAGGAAATCTTGGGTCATAAGCTGCAAAGTCACAAAGCCAGTGGACTCCGTAGCCTTTAGAACTGGGGAGAATGATGTGCTCATTGAACTCAACACAAGGGACCAGTTCCAAAAGCAAGAAAACAACTGGGAAGAGAAGGAGTTTATTGTGCTTGAATGGCTAAGTGATTTAATTAGAATCTCTCATTAAAATTAACTGCATCTCACAGACTTTAGTAGGTAAGAATACTTGAAAATTGCAAATGGTGCACAAGGCTGGGAAATAAATGATCCACAACGTTCAAACCTGGATTTAGTGTAAAAAGTGAGATTAATTTCATAAGGGCTCTAAATCTCTTAGTTGTGGGTAAGAAAATAACCAATTGCCTTTTCCCACCTTCTGTTCATTCTGCACAAGCATTCTCTTTGCTCTTTCTTTGAAGTTTTAGTGTAGCCACCTTGGGTCCAGGTTTACTCAATCAACCAAATAAGAAAAATGATACAGCCCCTTGAGCTAACACATTGAATCAAGAATCTCTATTTCGATTTACATTATGTAACACACATTATTAAATATTTATTTAAATAAATTTAATCCAGTGTAACATTGTATTCCTTCCGTTTCTGACCCAACACCTTTCCTGGGCTCCCATATACATCCTCCTGGTTTCTGTTGATCTAAATTGATAAAATCTTCCTGTGTGTATTGCAGCCTTATGGGTCATGTTTTGTACCTGTTGGGGCCTGCTGGGATTTGAGTCTGTTCTAGAATCAATGAGAAATAGGGGTGGGAGCGGGGCTGACCCTGGCCCACTCCTCCTCCTAAGGAGGAGCAGAAGTCCCTTGTAATGCAGAAGATACATTATGGGATCTTCAGCCATAAGGGCAGTAACCTCCTTGCCAGGGTAAAAAGAGTTTCTTCCCTTGGCAAAGAAGAATTGGCAGAATTTGGGCACTCAAAGTACCCCCCTGTGTTGAATATGCCTGCATGCCCTCCCAATTTTTAGAGTTCTACTCCTTTCTGATCATGGCCTTCATTTTAGCAAAAGTGGTCCTGTAAGGTTGGGAATTCAACTGGGTTGGACTTTGGGTTTGGTTTCCAGAAATCTTGACTCTGTAGCTATAAGAAAAAGTAGGGGATTTTTTGGAGGGTGGGGTGGGGTCAGTCACAGAAGATTTCTAGTTCTTTAGCCAGAACTTGAGTTGGAAATTTAAAGCCTTGAGCTCATCATTTTCTTTTTCTAAGTACTCCAGAAAACACTTCAAAGCCACCCAAGAACACTATTACATATAAAGTGCTCTACGGCAGAAACGATTAGCACTTAGTCACCCAAAGACTTGCTTCCTGTAGACACTTGATTATAGGCGTCCGCAGGTAATAATTAAAACAACTTTTGCCACTGCTTCCCGTGCACTGTCATTATTCTCTTTACCAATGGAAACAGGGTCATTAATACTTGTTAATTAATCTAATCAGATCAGAGAACCAATTTCAGATAGCCCAGAACTGGTTCAGGGAACACATCCTCTGGGACCATTTCTGGCACGAATTTCCGCGTAAGTCAGGGTCAGTCAGAGAAGCAGAGCCACAGTATGTGAACACAGAGAAATGGGTTTATTTTAGGGATCAGACCTTACACAACCGTGGGGCTGCTGGAGGAGTCTGTGCAAAACTGTTTCCTCTCTCTCCGGTGAGGAAGTCCCCATAGGTTACCCAGGCCCACGTGAGGAACGAATGCCAGATATGAAATGGGATCCGCAAGGGCAGATTGGGACCCACAGAACACACTGGAACCCACAAGGCTAACTGAGACCCATAAAAACAAACCAGAACATGTGCCTGCCTCACTGCCCCCGACCCTGACAACATGGTACCCGGGAGGCGCTGCGTGGTCTTCATCACGGAGCTGCACTCACGCCTGGCTGGGGCTCAGAGGAGCCGAAGGAAGAGACCTGGAGGGAGCTGGGGAAGCAGGAGCCTGGCTGGTGGCCCAGGAGACAGGACATGCCAGCACATCAGTGACGTGTGTGGGCTGACACACTGCCCGGAGCCTGCACTGGCCTTCAGAGCGTAAAAACATGGCAGACACTTTGTTTTTGTCTTCCAAATATTGTGCAAAATTCTCTTGTGGTCAACCCTAAGCCAGAAACATGCAGGGAAGAGAGAGAATGCTGGAAAGACAGTTCCAGCTTAGCTAACTGACATAGTACAAAGTCACCACAGCAGCAAACAACACTACCTGTTGTCATGGAGTTTACAGTCTAGTGATGAAATGGACAGTAAGTAAACAAATGTGTGCATGTGTATTTCTTATAACAACCTTCTGAGATAAGAATTCGTATTATCCCCATTTTACAGATGAGAAAACTAAGGCAGAAATGGGTTAAGTATTTTGCCCTAGGTCCCATAGCTAGTAAGTGCTGGAGCCCAGCTCTGGACCATGGCAGTTTGTGTCAAAGTCCTCAGGATTAACTGCTGCTACTCTGTTTGCCTTATTCCGCATAAACCCCTCCCCAAACGCTCAACTCAAACTGCATCTTTCTTTCAGGCGATAGCAATCAGGCGATGGTAGTAGTTTATTGCATTCATACTGCTTCGTCCTCTGTGTTGTACTTATTGATAATTACTTCCCTAATTGGGTATAAAGCTCTTTTTCTTTTTTTTGAGACCGAGTCTTATTCTGTCGCCCAGCAGGATGAAGTACAGTGGCCTCATCATAGCTCACTGCAGCCTCAAACTCCTGGGCTCAAGGGATCCTCCTGCCTCACCCTCCCTAGGAGCTAGGACTACAGCTGTGTGCCACAACATCCAGCTAATTTTTCTTCTGCTTTTGTAGAGACTGTGTCTCCCTCTTGCTCAGGCTGGTCTTAAACTCCTGGCCTGAAGCGATCCTCCCACTTTGGCCTCCCAGAGTGCTGGGATTACAGGTGTGAGCCTTTATGACCAGCCTGATTATAAAACTCTTTGACAGATAATATGAAAACTTTTTTTTTGCATGTCCACTTCAGCTGTTAATAGTGTTGTGCATTCAGCAGGCACCTTGTAAATGCTCATTGTGTTGAGCTAGTGCCTTTGACAGTCAGAGCAAGATGGGTGTACCCACAAGGTGTGTGTACCTGTGGGCTGAGCAGCACTGAGTCTGAAAGAAATCTGTTTATAAAATGCTTTTGTCAATTCTTTGAAATGCACTGAAGAAAAAAGAAAGCAGTCAGAGCTCCTTCAAGGAACCACCTCTGTCCTGGTCTCGTGATAATCACATGACCCAGACAAGTCCGGGCAAGGGAACAGGCAGGCAAGACGGAGGGGTCACCAGCGAAGCTGGCCTCACGGCGCTCACGTCTGGATTCGCCACGAAGGATCATTCCAAAGGCTTATTACGTGAATTCCTGTAGTTCATTGAGCTGATGGCAGGTAGAGGAGTCTCAAAACTTCAGGCCCAAACCCTGCATGTTTGTATGTGCCCACAGTGAAAAGGCCCTTTGTGGACTTGCGTGCAGGTGTATTTAGCATTCAACCCCACAGGAAATGGAAGGCGGACCATGACGCTGGGGAGAACGAGGCCCCCGCATCATTTTGGCATTAGCTGGTATTGGCGCCCATGAAAACATTGGAAGGGGACTTGTTTTGTGGTTGGGTTTCCTTTTTTTTTTTTTTTAAATCATTACAGTTAGATCAGCAGTATTTCCTCAAATATGTGAGGGGAAGGGAGCGGTGACTTCCTAAAGGAAAGTATTTATATTTTTAGACTGAAATATGTATGCCTTTACAAAGCGTTTCTCAGAAAACAGATTTTAAAAAGGAGTGTTCTGAACAACAGACCATGTCTCTTAAACCATAGTTAAAGTAGTTTATCTTGTACAATATATTTTAATGCAATGAGAAAGAGAGGAGCAACTTTTTTAAAAAAGTATTTATTTTTACTGATACATAGCAATTTTGTCTTATTTTAAAGGAGAACCAAAAAAAAAAAATGCTTTCGGGTTTTAGAACATCTGCCTGGTCTCCACCTTTTTCTGAACCTGCTTGCTTTGGGCTCAGGCACCAGCAGAGCCCAGGGGAGCCGCCCTGCGAGAGGCTGGGGTGCGACAGGGTCGGAGTGAGAGAAGGCATGAGAGACGCTGTGCTCTGATGACACAGCCCACGCTGTTTTGTCATAAACTTACAGCTCGAGGAGGTCCCAGAGGTCACCCAGCCCAGGGTTCTCACACTGCTGACCGTGTGTGTGCGCCAGGAGGCGGGGCCGGGCATTCTGCATGCCTGCCATGCGGCCCAGGTGAGCTGGCCCAGTGACCTGCTGGTACAGAGGCCTCATTTCACAAAGGAGCAGGCTGTGGTCTAGAGAGGCAGCGGGACTCAGAACAGCAGCGAGTGAGCGCAGAACCCACTTGAGACATGTGGCTTAAAAAGAGAAACCACGCTGTCCAAACCTGAGTGTAGACAGAGCAGACACAGCCTCTGTGACCTGCTTTTTTCAGTCCCTCCTGTCCTCTGTTTGCTTGTCTTGAAATCCATTTAAGAAGACACAAAACCTTTATGTCACAGTTGGCGATGAGCCGTGAGTGCTTCTGAGAAAGGTAAGGGGTTGGCGTGAACACACCTGAAGCTGAGGGGACGTGATGATGGGTGGCTGCACTTCTGAGCGGACGTTGGTACTGCAGGAAGCAGGACCCGAAAGGGTGCCCTGAATGCAGGGAACGTCACAGGTCACAGATTGAGGACTGGCTAGAGGATGGGAATTCTGTTTTCTAATTTGTTATTATAAAAATTTCCAAATATTCACAAAAATTAAAAGAACCGTGTACTCATCACCTGGACACCTACCATTTATATTAAAAAATTTAAGACATTTTCCTACATTTGCAAGATCTACCTACAGGTTCATCTATGTGTATGTGTGGTATGGTGTGTGTGTATGTGTGTGTGTGTGTTTGTGTGTGGTGTGGTGTGTGTATGTGTGTGGTGTGGTGTGTATGGTGTGGTGTGTGTGTGTGTGGTGTGGTGTGTGGTATGTGGTATGTGTGTTTGTGTGTGGTGTGTGTATGTGTGTGGTGTGGTGTGTATGGTGTGTGTGTGTGGTGTGTGTGTTTGTGTGTGGTGTGTGTGTTTGTGTGTGGTGTGGTGTGTGTGTTTGTGTGTGTGGTGGTGTGTGTGTAGTCGAGGACGAGTGTTTCCCTAAGGACCAGAGTGCCCCACAGGAAGCAGTGACGAGACACTGCAGGGAGGTTTAGGGTTCACTCCAGGTCACAGAGTTGGAGAAGGGGAACCACACCCAGGATTTCTGGGATCTCAGGCCCTGCTCCTTCCACCGTCCAACATATTATTAATTATGCTGATTCATACCCGACATTTTTATCACACTTGGCGAGTTGGAGCTGCTTTCACGTAACACATGTTGTTTTCAGCGTCCTTCCCTGAGTGTTAAGGGGTGAGGCAAGACAACAGGGAAGGAGGGAGGAAGTCGGGCAGGGGACGGTCTGAAGGCAGAGTGTTTCCAAGGAGCTAAGGCTCAAAACATGAGGATTTGCTTTTCTCACGCTGAGCTCTAAGGTTCTTTGGAAGTTTGGAGCAGGAAAAGCTGGGAGAATGAACTAGGGGCTGTCGGCACTCAGGAGGAGCCACAGCCCTCCACAGGGAAACCAAAGCCCCTGCTCATCACAGCGAAGCTGGGATCTGGGGCTCCCTTCTGCTGCGCTGGGCTTTTCAACTGGGCCGGGTGCCCCCGAGCCCCACCCGGCCCAGGGCTCACCCCTGCGGCCACGATTCTCACCTTGGGCTGTCATTTCCTGTTTATTTGTTGGTTTCCCCACTGGACCACAGACTCCCCAGTGACTGAACTTGTGTCTTAACAGCCCTTATATCCTCACCACGAAGCTCAATCCCTCCACTGGTGAACATGCAATGAATAATATTTGGCAAGTGAATGACCAGAAACCAGAAACTTACAAAGACTTGAGCTTTAATTTGGTGTCGTGAAGGTTTAAATAAATGCACATGGAATAAAGTGTGGCAGAGTTTGGTTTGATATTAACTGTTTCTTGCTTTTGTTTTAATTAATTGATTAATTTTTTCCCCAGGAGAGAGAGGCAAGTGAGAGAGCTTGGCAAGTGTCCAGGAAGAGAGGAAGCAGACTTCACCGCAGTTAAGACTGTGGGTTAAGCAGGTTGGAAGGTAGCCCAAGGGAGTATTTGCAGAGACCATGACCCCATCTTGGGGACAGAGGATATGTGTCTTTTCCCAAAGAGTTTATTGAGCTCTGTGCTGTGGTCAGCCTGGACGGGGCAGCACGGGGCAGGTGGAGGAAAGCTCCAAGGGCAAGAGAAGCGATTGCTCAGGGCTGCAGCACTGCCCAGGAAGCAGTCATGGCTAGAAAACTCCGGGTGTAGCCTGAGCAGGTCTCTTCCAGTATCCAGAGAAAGAGGTTTAAGTTTTAACCAGTGTCCTCTTAGTGTGGGACAGAGCTTACTCCTCTTGATCAGATATATTCATTTCTCCTTTTTGCTCAAGGAACAAGTCCAGGCTCATCAGTGTGACAAAATCTGACCATCCACGTCCCATGCACACTGCAGTTACACCAGCTATTCAGAGACTCCTAAATGTTGTTTTTGGTGAACTCTCTTTGACTCCTGGACACCTTGGCATGACCCCTCATCGCCATCCAAAACCTACGCATAACCTTGGACAAAGGGCAGAATGAGATTTCATTTCTACCGTTCTGATGGGACGGCAGTGGCTTGAAAGATAAAAGAAGTGCATTAAAGAGAAATGAAGCTGCATTTCTCACACATCTCAGTGTGCAAGAAAAAACACACTGAGATAGAGACTTGCTACAAATGTCTAGAACATTTTATTTTGCTCCTCTAAATAGACCCTGTGCTCCTAGAATAGGGATTGGATCTGCTTCACAGGAAGCGTTTTGTGCTTCTAGTGTTTGCAGAACAAGTGTGTGTTTGTGTGTGCGTGTGGTGGTTACTGTGGCTTTAGTATATAAAGAGCTGTCTTCATTCAGGACAACTCAATCGATATTCCTGATGTTAGATTTGATCAATTTGTGCCTTTTTTGGTTTAATTTTGGAATCATACTTAAGAATTCCCTCTTGAGGCCGGGCGTGGTGGCTCACGCCTGTAATCCTAGCACTCTGGGAGGCTGAGGCGGGAGGATGGCTTAAGGTCAGGAGTTCGAAACCAGCCTGAGCAAGAGCAAGACCCTGTCTCTACTAAAAATAGAAAGAAATTAACTGGCCAACTAAAAATATAAAGAAAAAAAAATTAGCCAGGCATGGTGGCACATGCCTGTAGTCCCAGCTACTTGGGAGGCAGGAGGATCGCTTGAGCCCAGGAGTTTGAGGTTGCTGTGAGCTAGGCTGACGCCACAGCACTCTAGCCTGGGCAACAGAGTGAGACTGTCTCAAACAAAAAAAAAAGAAAAGAAAAAAGAATTCCCTCTTGAAGTTTGAGAAGAAAGTATTTTCGCTGAGGAAAAACTGAACCCAGAAAGCAAAATATAGAGCAAAAACGGAAATTGAGAAGGTAGGAAAATACTAATGAAATGAAGGAATTTGTGAAAGGCATTCCTACCTGTTGGGGAAGTAGAAAGAAAGAATGGGTCAGTTCAGGTTCACTGGGCTGCCAGGGAGCAGCCAGCCTAGCCTCCAACCAAGCGCAGAACAGAGTCTAAGTTCCTCAGAATTAAATGCATTTCCAAAATGGGCCTTCAAATCCAACTGAGTAGGACCAGACAAAATAATTACAAAGTGTAGAATATTTCTGTAATAAACGAGCATTTAGAAATTTTTGAATTAATCAAATCAGTTCTGCTCTCCACGGGAAGATTCATATTAAGTGAACGCTCGGGTAATTCTCTGAGCATGGACGGCAACTTGTTTCTGCTCATTCCAGTAAGAGAAATACTGTCTGGAGGGTTTTGCAATGAACGTGTGCAACAATGTTTTGGCTGTTGTGGCCACTGTCTAGAGTGGGTTTCTTTCCTCTTTCCACTTGTATATAATCCAAAGGTCTCTTCAGAGCCAGTTCCTTTTACAATGACACGTACCAGAGACTCTCCTGTCCTTGTCTGTCTTGTGGACTGACTTTCCCCAAAGACCATTTTGTAGTCACAGGGCACCTTGTGTCCCCAGTGGGTAAGAAACTTATTCATCCAAATTCCTCTCCCTGGCTTCCAAGGCCTTCTGCAGCGTACGCCAAATGTAATTCCTGGTCTTGAGTTGTGCTCCAGAACACAGTAGCTAAGACTGTAAATTGCCAGGTGCCCGTGGGTGGCGGGTGTGTGTGTGTGTGTGTGTGTGTGTGTGCACAGCCCATGAAGAGGCGGTGCGGGTGCTGCGCTCGGCTCTGTGCGTCATCCCCCCAGCGCTGCAGCTGCGGGCTGTCTCCTGCTTCCTGCATTTCCTTCGTGCAAAGTACCTTGCCCTTTCCACGCTGCTACACACAGCTTTTAGGGCCCGGTGTCTTAGGTCAGGCGGCTATAGCAGAACACCATAGCCTGGGTGGCTTAGAAACAGCAGAAATTGATTCCTCACAGTTCTGGAGTCTGGGAAGCCCAAGATCAAGGTGCTGGCAGATTTGCTGTCTGGCGGGGGCCTGCTTCCTGGTTCGTGGACCAGGAAGGCTTCTAGCGTATCATCACATGACAGATGGGGTGGGGGCTCCTCTGGGCCTCTTTTATAAGGCCCTAATCCCGTTCATGAGAGCTCTGCCCTCATGACCTAATCACCCCCCAGAGGCCTCGCCTCCTGATACTGTCATCTCAGGGGCTGGGATTTCAACCTGAGAATTTTGGGGGAACACAAACATTCAGACCACAGCACCCAGAAAATGTTTCTATTTGTCATAAAACTTTCTCTGGGTACTTTTGTCCTCACTTTTCTTTCCTTTTGAAATGTCAAAGTAATGATACTTTCTTCCCATAATTAAGGAAGGTCATATCATCATCTTTAATTTTTGTTTTTATTTCAGGTATGTGGGTCTCGTATCTCCCATATACACTGTCACTCCCTTTTTCCAGCTGAGCTGGACGCTCACTAAACACGTGTTAGGTGAGTGATAATGGAAGACTTCTATTTAAAATGAACGAAAAACAACTGTAACGACAACAACAAAAACGTGCTCCCCTGTCTGATAGAGAAGGATTTATTCCTCATCTCTACTGTAGGTTTAGTGGGGTTGAGGGAGGATATGTTCGGTTAACTATCTTTGTCCCCGAGTCTGGGTGACTTTTCCAACATCACCAGCCTTGAAGTGGTGGAGCCAGGACGCAGTCTCAGTGTTGTGACTGCAAGTCTGGTGTTCTCTCCAGCACAGTGCACACCTTCAGGAAGAGAAGAGAAATCTAGGCTCCCAGAGCCTTCCATGGTTCCTAACCACATAAATGGAAATCTAGCACGGATGGCAGTATTTCCTCCAGAAAGTACGCGTTTGCCCACTGTCCTACTAACCAGGCAAACCATGGTGCGCTAACCATGGCAGCCGTTTTCTTAGGCATCTCCTAAATCCTAGGACCAACATCCGGCTTTCCCAGAGCCACAAGCGGCCGTGCACAATTAGAAGCAGAGACTACAGAGTCTGCCCATTGGTTTGGATCCAAGTGCCTCCTGCAAGCTGTGTGGTCTTAGGCAAGTAATTTCCCCTCTCTGAGCCTCAGTGTCCCCACCAGCAGGAAATCCGTAACATTATGGCCTCCCTGGCGAGGCTGCTTTGAAAATTCAATGAATGGACACCTGTCAGGTGCTTAGAGTAGTGCCTGGCTCCTAATCAATACTATTTAGTGTCTGTTTAAAAACCAAAAGCAGGCCGGGCTTGGTGGCTCACACCTGTAATTCTAGTACTCTGGGAGGCCTAGGCAGGAGGATCGCTCAAGGTCATCAGGAGTTCGAGACCAGCCTGAGCCAAGAGCGAGACCTCGTTTCTACTAAAAATAGAAATAAATTAATTGGCCAACTAAAAATATATATAGAAAAAATTAGCCGGGCATGGTGGCTCATGCCTGTAGTCCCAGCTACTTGGGAGGCTGAGGCAAGAGAATCGCTTGAGCCTAGGAGTTTGAGGTTGCTGTGAGCGAGGCTGACACCACGGCACTTTAGCTAGGGCAACAGAGTGAGACTCTGTCTCAAAAAAAAAAAAGCAAAATACTTATTGTTTTTAGATTTTGTTTTTCAGAAATTTTCACATTATGCCATTATGGAATATGCTGTTTTCATTCAACGTGTGTTTTGAGAGACATTAACTGTTACACAGCATTCCATTATGGGATATATTTTATTTGGCCATTTGACTACTAATGAACATTTAGGTTGCTTCTAATTTTTTGTTAGAGAATGAGTATTTAATAATACTCTCATATAGAAAGTCAAATATTTTTTACTGCAAATATGCATTAAGATTAATTTTTTTAAAAAAGCTTAGTTATGTAAAGACACAGATTTAACATTATGTTTTAAAATTATGAGGAGAAAGAACATTAACTTGAGAAAATGTTGCCATGTCACTTTCAAAATAAGCATATATTTTAAACAGACATGGTTTCTGGAAGAATATATCATTTAGCCGCACTTGAATGTCGATGCTTCACCAAATCCCTAGCAAATGCATCTTTTTGGAATAATATTTTTTTACAGTAAATAGTAAAATGTTGTATCATTTTAATGCAATCTTGAGTTCTTTGCTTCCCACATGTATTTTAAAGTTTTCTTTTCACTCATGAGTCCATACTTGGCAATGAATTCCATATTTAAGGACCTAAAAACAGATTTTTTAAATTAATGTAACACAAGCACAAACACTTATAATCAAATCTTTACATCACATGGAACAAACTACTATATCTTTGTCTGAACTTTTTCTCATAGTGACAAGAAATAGGTACATATCCTACGTGGTGTGTAATATTCTTTATTTACTTTAGGTTTGCTTTTTTTTGAGAGAGTGCGTGTGTGTGTGTGTGTGTGTGTGTGTGTGTTGTCTTTAATCACCAAAGTAACATCCACTCCTTTTTAAATATCAAAAAAATACAGAGCAGGGTAAGGGGAAATGGTAAGCCCTTTACCAGAGCTTCCAGTTGCACTCGCCGGTGGTCACTCCTGGTGGAAGGGAGTTGTGTGAGGGGCTATTTACAAAGGAGTAGGCAGGCTTAGGAGAAACTGACACTCTCCCAGCCTGGAAGCAGCAAGAGAAGGGCGTGGCTACCAACTGGGCAAGACCAGCCTGTGTAGAAAAGGTCCCCATACAGGAACCTTGGCCTGGGTAGAGGAATAGGCTACTGCTTGCCCCGGGGCCGACCAGGAAGAGGTGGGGAGTAAACACCCCGTTCCCTCCCCTCCTGACCTCCCCTTTCTTGCCAGTTTCTCCCATCAGCTAGGTCCAAGTGCATGTCAGAGGGCAAGGGTCTGCCACCCGATGGACAGCAGAACAGGGGAAGATGGAGAAGGAATCTGAGGGGAAATGGACACAGTGCAGCCAGGTGGCTTACCCACAGCCCCAGTGACTCGAGCCTCTGAGACAGTCTCCCCACAACACATGCATCTGCAGATCTCCCTGACTTTCCTCTTAGGGCAGAGGCAGCCTCCTGTCTCTGCGTAGGATGGTCCCTTATAGAGGAGGGCTGGCAGGGGGGCCTGTGCCTCCCAGCCGGTTAGAGTCTCTAGCCAGAACGCCACAAAAGGGCAGATCTGAGCATCAGACGTGGCCTGCAGGGATGTTTAATATTTAGAGTCTGACTCATCAAATCCAGGTAGTAATCACTTAGCTCCTTGGGCCACCAAGCAGAGATTTATGAAAGCACTTAGCTCTTAATTAATGCATGAGAAAACATACAGGCATTTTCCCTTTCTGGAAATACAGCGCTTGGACTGTTCTGACTGTATTCAGAACCATGGAATTGCTTAGCCGTAATCCATTCCCCAACTTCCGCTATGTTATAAAATTAGTATGGATATTAGAAAACCATATATAATTGCTTATGTGCCAAGATTTTTGGCCATAAGATGTTGAATTATAACAAAATTGTAACCAAGTAAGTTTGTTTTTACTTTAAACATATTGTTCGTTAATTTTACTCCAGGAATTGATTAGGATAGACGTAAAGGTCCATGATTTATGAATCTCTGAGTCAAGTTCTAGGAGTTAGCTCAGCAGGGCAGAGAAATCCGATCCTAACAGAAAGCATCAGTCCCAGCCGTGGCTGGAGTGACACTGTTGACTGCGAGCCACTAATCTAGTCTAGAGTCTCTGTCTCTATACATTTGCCTTTTCTTGACATTTTATATACGTAGAATTATACGACATGTGGTCTTTTGTGTCTGGCTTGCCTCACGGAGCATCATGTTCTTCCACTCTGTAGCATGTATTAGTACTTCGTTCCTTTTCATTGCCAAATAGTGTTCCATTGTATGTATAAACAACATTTTGTTTTCCATTCATCAGTTCGTGGACATTTGGATTGTTCCCACTTTATGGCTGCTATGAACAATGTTGCTATGAACACTGTTGACAAGTCTTTGTGTGGACATTTCATTTCTTTTGGGTGGATAGCTAGAAGTGAAATCGTTGGATCATATGCTAAGTCTGTGTTTTACTTTTTGAGAAAATACTAAACTGTTTTCCAAAGTGGCTGCACCATTTTACATTTCCACTAGGAGGTCGCAACTTCTCCACATCCTCACCAACAATTGTTATTGCCTGCCTTTTTAAAGAAGTATAACCATTCTAGTGGGTAAAAAATGATATCTCACTGTGGTTTTATCATTTTGTCGTATTCATTTCCCTGGTGACTAATGATATTGAGCATCTTTTCATGTGCTTAGGAGTTACTTGCATATCTTTTAGAAAATGTCTATTCCAATCCCTTGCCTTTTTTAAATTAAAAATTTTATTGAAGTTATTGTAAATATTATATGCAGGTGTAAGAAATAATACAGATCCCTTGCCCAGTTTCTTCCAATAGTGACATATTGTATCATATCACAGCCAAGATATTGACATTGATACAATCTGCCAATCTTATTCAGATCTCTCCTGTTTTACTTGTACTCATTTGTGTGTATGTGTATGTGCGCACGTGTGTGTATTTAGTTCTACACATTTTTATCACCTATGTAGGTGTAAGTATCCAGTACCACAAGATCCAGAAGTTTCATCTATACAAGGATGCCTCTTCTTGCCCTTTTATAACTATACTGCCTACTTTTCCCCATCCCCTCCACCCCAGCCCAGCCCATCCCGTTGACAGTAACCTTCGGCAACCACAAATCTCTTTTCCATTTCTATAATTTTGTCATTTCAATAATGTCATTTAAATGGAATCACAGAGTGTGTAAACTTTGGAGATTGACTTTTTTCCTCAGCATAATTCTCTAGAAATGCATCCAAGCTGTTACATGTATAAATAGTTCATATCTTTTTATTGCTGAGTAGTATTTCATGGTAGAAATACTAGAGTACTAGAGTTTGTACTAGAGTGATGTACTAGAGTTTGTTTAACCATTAGTCTCAGTTGGAAGGACATCTGGGTTATTTCCAGTTTTTGAATATCATGAATAAAGCTTCTATAAACATTTGTGGACAGATTTTTGTGTGAACGGAGTTTTTATTTCTCTGAGATTAATGCCCAAGAGCACAATTGTTGGTTTTGTATGGTAAGTGCATGTTTAGTTTTATAAGAAACTGTCAACTGTTTCCCAGAGTGGCTGTATCATTCTAAATTTGCACCAGCAAAGTATGAGTGATCCAGTTTCTCTGCATCCTTGCCAGCATTTGATGCTGTCACTATTTTTTATTTTTATCATTCTGATGGGTATATGATGATAGCTCATTGTGATTTTAATTTGCATTTCCCTGATGGCTATGATATCGCTTTTCACATGCTTATTTGATATCTGTATATCCCCTTCAGTGAAATGTCTGTTCTTGTCTTATGCCAACTCTCTAATCAAGCTATTTATCTTTTAACCATTGAGTTTTGAGAGTTCTTTGTATATTATGGATACAAGTTCCTTAACACATATATGATTTGCAAATATTTTCTCCCTGTCTGTAAGTTGTATTTTTACTTTCTTGATGGTGTCTTTTGACATATAAAAGCTTTTACTTTTGATAAAGTCTAAATTATTATTTTTTTCTCTTATTGTTTGTGTTTCTGGTGTTATGTCTAAGAAATCATTGCCTAAGGTCATGAGGATTTACTCCTACTCCTCCTTCTAAGATTTTTAGTTTTAGCTCTTACAATTAGGTCTATGATGAATTAATTTCGAGTTGATTTTGGTATATGGCATGAGGTATTTTTGCTTGTGAATATCCAATTGTCCCAGCACTATTTGTTGAAAATGCAAATTTCTTATTGCATTTTGTTGGCAACTTTATTAAAAATCAGTTGACCATAAGTGGAAAATCACTTATTTCTCCATGTTTTCTCATTGATCTATATGTGTGTTCCTATGCCAGTACCACACTACCTTGATTCTTGTATTTTAATAAATATACTGTTATAATCTCCTGTCAGTTCGGATTCTAATGCAGAATTTTTTGAGTCCTTGGAATTCTGCCTTAGGACAGTCAGAGGCAGCCCCTTGTGCCCAGCCTGGTCCGTTCTCTCCCATCGTCAGCTCCGTCTCCTGGTGTGAGAGTCTCCTGTGCACATGTTTAGGGGCTCCGACCTCAGTCATAGAACTAAGGTTCTCCCCTCTGAAATTTTATTATTTTTTTTTCCTTGTTGCTTCAGCAACTGTGTGATGTCTATAAGCAAACAATGTTTATATTTTATCTAGCTTTCTAGTTGTTCCTGGAAGAGTCATTGGTCTGACATAAGCAACTCCATCCTACCCAGAAGCATAAGGACAGTGCTAGAGGTGTTATTTTTGATATATATTATTTTTAGGTTTGTGTAGTGAGAAATTTTTAGGATATCAGGTGTGCTATATTGCCAGGAATGGAAGTCCTAAATGCACTTTTTTCTTGGCAATAAGTATTTTTTCTATTAAAACATGTTGTCTTTACTGTAGGTATATATTTAATTCTGATGTGAAATACAATTTTTAGACATGGAGTGTTTAATTACTTTTTCAAATTATATCTGTACCTTTGAAAATATCGAAGCAGGATAAATAGCACAACTAAAGTGGTAAGCTGAAAAGATACTGAGATTTGTAATAACTGCTGCAGATGGCAGACGAGTTTTGTTGAGGTTCTACTTATTTTGCACTTCTGAATTATCAAGACGATCTCCATTAGCACCACGCTCTAACCAACTGAGCTAACCGGCCACTCGATCTCCATTAATTGTATAAAGGAAATGGGAAGAAGTTACAAATAAAACTACTTCAACATTTTTTTGAAAAAGTTGGACATTTATATTTTTCCATCTAGAATAAACTGTATAAATGTCTAGAAGTTAATGGCTTAATCTTGGATCACCAGGAAAAAACAACTACATATAATATTTTTCTAAACTCTTTGGTCGGTCACATCTAAAGTCATTAAGTGTAAAACAGCATCAGACTCTAATTCCATATATAACTGAATGTCCAATGTAGATGATTTTGAAATTCCACTTTTTAATAAATACAACATGAATTAGATCATTATTTTATCTCTTATGAATGGCTATGTTTCTCCCTTTTTAATATTTTGATATCTGTGTGTTTTGGATAGCAGTTATCTGATTAACTAGAGCATTTTCCTAAAACTGCCTATTTTTAGGTGGCTCTTTTCGTTCCTTTGGAAATCTGCCATCGCAGTGATCTCAGAGGAGGGAAGGCCTGTTTACTGAAGGATATGTACTTTGGGTACTTGGCAATGTCCTGGCAGGTTATAATTTCCACTGTTGGAGATATCAGACACGGAGTATTCATTTTCTTTTTGGGAGAGAGACACAATTACGGGTAGAACTTGGCAATTACTTTTTTTTTTTTTTTTAAACACACAACAGATAATGAACTGCTGCTATTCCAGTGAGTAGGCGAATGTATATAAAAATTATTTTTGTTTTTTCATGTTTCTTTGTTATTAATATTAACCATTGTTATTTCACATGAAGGAGCAACAACATATTATAGATGTCCATCTATATACTTACAAAAATAATAACGGGACAGTGTATATTGTGGCAGCAATTTGTCATGCTTTTCTCCATCACAGCCCTCCTGGGGCTGCTATTTACATGAAGGACACAACCCCATCCAGTGAAATGCACCAATCCTGGCAGGGTGCTTGTAAGTCCACACCTTTCTTTCTTTTCTTAGAAAGCCTAGCAGTATGCAAAGGAATGAGAGTAAAATTGTTATTGGAGGAATTTTGAATCTACCCTAACTTAAAAATAAATAAAAAGGAATCAGTCCCAAATGGGCACTCTAGTGTTAATAACCATTTTCTTACAACACATTTCCCAGGGATACAGACTCAGCAGTCGATCAAGACCCTTCGGTTGGAAAGAGCTGCATGTAATAGCTCGATACTATACAACAGGTATGTATCTTCCAGGTGTTAGCCCAGTTTTCCCACCACTTGCAGGCTTCTCTCATGCCCACTGTCACCTGCTTATGATGAGCCACTCCTCTCTTTATCCCTTTTCCACTGTCCTGCTCCTCTGCAGTATGTACATGCTCTACCACTGCCCCAGGTAGGCAGAATTTCATTTTGGGGGGATTACTTGTCTGTCTCCTCTTATAAACTGTAACTATCCCCCCAAACCAGGGCCATGTTATATCTATTTCTCTGTGTCTAGTACTCAAGACACTGCCTAGCATACAATAGTTGTCTGATGTGTGATTGTGATGAATGCGAGCAAGATTTAGTAACTTCCGACTACTCAGAGTTGACGCCTGAGGCATGCGTGTTATGATGTGGACAGCCCATACTGTAAAACATTTCGGTAATCTGGTTTGCCTGATGGGATTTTTCTTTAAATAAAAATGAGTTTAAGCATGAAATTTGAGTTGGGTTTATAACAACAGGCAGGAAAAGAATAAAATATTTGAATGGGGAAAATTTTACTCTAGACTGGTTTCTACTCTTAATTGCTGCTGTGCATAGGTGCAGGAATTGGACATGAACAAACCATTGATAGAAACATAACACAAAGAAAAATATATTTTGCACACTGCTCTTTTAAAATTGGTTTTGAACCAGGATGAGCTTCTGCCATTGTAATTGGGGTGCCAGAACCAGTACCACATGAAGGGGTCATGGCTGGGGAAGGTCAACAGAGGCATCATTCAAAGCTTCTTAGAAGCAATCTGCAGTTACTCTTTAGGCCATGTGAAGCTTTGAGTTATAGTGATAATATTAAACTTTGCCTAAATAAGATTAATTCTTTTGGGGAAAAATAAGTGAGAAATCAGAATAGATAGATCAGCACAGAGGGACACTTTAAACCATTCTGGAAAAGCATTTCAGACAGTCAAAAAGTCTTCCCTGAAAGGAAGATCAATATCTTGGCTAAGGTAAGTGTCTTTGGTAGGTTGTGGGAGAAAGGGAGGTGTGGGATGAACTTTTGCAGTCTTTTCAATATCAGATAAATCCTCAAGCACAAGAGATAGCCAATACCCTCAAAGAGAGCAACTTGCACACGTGCACCTATGATAACATGATGATCACCAACTCTTTGAAAAAGAGTGGAGGGGGTCTTATGGTGTAGCTGTTAAGAGCACAAACTCTGAAACAAGACCGCCTGGATTTGAATGGTGATTATCTTAGTCCATTTCATGTTGCTGTAACAGAATACCCAAGGCTGGGTAATTTACACAAAGAGATTTATTTAGCTCATGGTTCTGCAGACTGGGAAGTTCAAGGGTGTGGCCCTGGCTTCTGGTGGGATTTTTTGTGCTGTGTCATAAAGTAGTGGAGAAGGTCAAAGGGGAAGTGGATACATGTGAAGGGAGGCCAAACAAGAAGAGGAACGTCCCTTTATAATGACCTGCTTTCCTGGGAGCTAATCCATTCCCAAGAGAACTGATTCATCCAGTGAGAGGAAGATCTCACTCACTACCAGGAGAACAGCAGCCACTCACGAGGACCCGCCCCCATAACCCAAACACCTCCCACTAGGCTCCACCTCCCAACACTTGGTGTCAAATTTCAACATGAGTTTTGGTGGGGACAAATCAACAATATCCAAATCATGGCAGTGACTTAACGTGTGAGACCCTGCACATGTTTGCTTAACTTCTCTGTGAATTAGTCTCTCATCTGTAAAACTAGGACAGCAGTATGTATCCTATCAGGTTGTTGTGGGGATTAAATAAATGAATACACATAAAGTGCTTGGCATGGTACATCACACAGAGGAGGCACCATACAAATGTTAGCTATTTTTAGTATAAATCTGGGATAAGCAGTAACAGACATAATTGAAGGCATCAACATTTGATGCTACTCTTTCTGGCTAGTAGGTAAGCATGCAGTTTTAAGCATGAAATAAAATTACTAAAACTGTGTAAGTGATATAATACAATTAAGGATAGCTTATACTTGAATGAATAGAAGACTTGTAATTAGAATAAATGGTCACTCCCCTAGTTATAATAGTTATTTGGAAATTCTGGACTTGTACTGTAGTAAAGTTTTATTGAGTAGTTTGTGCAGATGCCATTGTTTCTGACACGTACTCAATTGGTGCCTGAAATTATGGACTTAGGAGTCTAAATCCGTCTACTATAGTTGTGTTATCAAAATAAGATAGCAGGACATAGTTTATTCTTTACAAAAGTTGACTTTCCATAGATGTCCCAGTCAGCATGTCATTGAAATATTGTTTTCCACTTGGATTCTTATAAATTATAGTTCCATGTGAAGCTTGCATATATTGCAAGAGCAACAGTGTTCCAGTTATCAAGTTCTATGTCACCAATCACCCTAACACTTGGTGATGTAAATGGCCACCATTTCATTATACGGTCACGATTCTGTGGGTCAGGAATTCAGGCAGGGCGCAGTGGGGGTAGTTCCCCTTTGCTATACAAAATCGGAAGCTTTGGCTGGGGTGGCTTGGATGGCTGGAGATGTCTGGCACAACTCAACTGGGGCCAAAAGTCCAGGGCCTCTGTTCTTCTATAGTTGGCAGCTGCTAGGGCTGGAATGTCTCCTTCATCCATGTGTCCAGTGCCTGGGCTGGAAGAGTGGGAATAGCTGGGGAGGGGCCAGCATTACTCTCTGCCTACACACCCTCTCCACGTGGCTAGCTTGGGCTTCCTCACAACGTGATGATCTCCGGGTAGCTGTGCTTGTTACATGGTGTCTGGCTTCCAAGAGGCAAAAATGGGAACTATGAGATCAATAAAGTCTATGCCCAGACTGGTGCAGTATCCTTTCAGATCTGTTCTACTGGTCAAAGAAATCACAACGCCTGACCTGAGTCAAGGGGTTGGAGAGATTTTTGATGGAAGAGTGGCAAGATCGTGTCATAGAAATGCCCGAGAACAGGAGACATTGTGACAGCCGTCTGTAGAGAACACCGTTTGCCACCAATAGAAATTCCGAACTGAAGGCACTTAGGCTGGAATGCACCTCCCTGAGTGATGACTGTCTGGGCTTCTGTGATAGCGCAGTTGACAATCAGCAATTGATAAGCTTGGACAAGAGCAAGGTTAGCAAACCCCCCACCCCACAAGAATGGCAGGCAGCTGACTGCAGGCCATGGGGAGAAGCACTGACATAGCATTTCATCCACAGCACTCTTTCCTCCTGCCCAAAATCCTACTCATCTGCAACTTCAGTAATGAGAAAACTCAGACAAGTGTTCTTCCTGGGGTGCTTGACATGGCTTTGAGGATTTCTTATGTGATTATTACCCAAGCAAAATTTCCTCCGATGATAGAGCAGCATTTCTTTTATTCAACGGAGGGAAAAGCCCAAACACTGCAACGCAGTTGTATTTTGGGCTCTGGGATGGGCAGAAATTGGGGGCGGAGGAGGGTGAGGGGAAGCTACACTAAGGAAAAGATGTATATCATGTGTGAATGAGAGAAAGGGAAGAAGTTATTTTATTGGGTGCCTGCCAGGTGCCAGGGACTTTACACATGCTCTCTTGCTTCTCAGGACAACTCTCCATTTGAAATACAAGAAACCTGAGGGTCAGACAGGTAATTTGCCTTGGACCCCTCACGGGTCTGATAAGTAGATTGAATATACGTTGTCCCACTCTGCAGCCAAACTTTGCACCAAGCCACACTGCCTAATATTTATAGTACAGGTAATTGAGGACATTTATATTGTAAAGAGTAAAAGTTCAGTATCTTGGGGGTTGGTATTTATAAATAAATGGGCTAACCAAAACCAAAACCAAATGTCACCTCAGAAGCAATGAGCACATCTAGTGGCCAGATGTTGGTTTCTAAATATCATTCTCCCCTTAAAAGGACCAGAACTCCTTGGAAAAAGGGCTGATTCCAGAGCTGGAGCAAAATGATCCTGGAACACCTAGATGTGCCAAAAAGTAAGAAAGTGCTCAGACGATGATGGAATCAATTCAAAAGGACATAGGTGCCAGCTTTTATTTTATTTGTTTATTTATTTATTTATTTATTTTGAGACAGAGTCTCACTGCGTTGCCTGGGCTAGAGTGCCGTGGCATCAGCCTAGCTCACAGCAACCTCAAACTCCTGGGCTCAAGCAATCCTCCTTCCTCAGCCTCCCGAGTAGCTGGGACTACAGGCATGCGCCACCATGCCCGGCTAATTTTTTCTATATATTTTTAGTTGGCCAATTAATTTCTTTCTATTTTTAGTAGAGACAGGGTCTCGCTGTTGCTCAGGCTGGTTTCGAACTCCTGACCTT